>OY720628.1:16783261-17043261 GCA_963170105.1 Cantharis lateralis
ACTTGAAGATCTGAACTTGTAATTGTCAAATACAGAACTTAGAATTCATAACTTCAAATTATGATTGCAAATTATAACTTGAAGATCTGAACTTGTAATTGTCTAATACAGAACTTAGAATTCATAACTTCAAATTATGATTGTAAATAATAATTAGAAGATCTGAACTTGTAATAGTCAAATACAGAACTTCGAATTGTTAAATACAAATTATTAGTGCAAATTATAACTTGAAGATCTGAACTTGTAATTGTCAAATACAGAACTTAAAATTGATAGCTTATAATTATAATTGCAAATTATAAGTTGAAGATCTGAACTTGTAATAGGTAAATACAGAACTTCGAATTGTTAATTTCAAACTAAGATTGTAATTAATAATTTGAAGATCTGAACTTGTAATAGTCAAATACAGAACTTCGAATTGTTAAATACAAATTATTAGTGCAAATTATAACTTGAAGATCTGAACTTGTAATTGTCAAATACAGCACTTAGAATTCATAACTTCAAATTATGATTGCAAATTATAACTTGAAGATCTGAACTTGTAATTGTTAAATACAGAACTTAGAATTCATAACTTCAAATTATGATTGTAAATAATAATTAGAAGATCTGAACTTGTAATAGTCAAATACAGAACTTAAAATTGATAGCTTATAATTATAATTGCAAATTATAACTTGAAGATCTGAATTTGTAATAGGTAAATACAGAACTTCGAATTGTTAATTTCAAACTAAGATTATAAATAATAATTTGAAGATCTGAACTTGTAATAGTCTAATACAGAACTTCGAATTGTTAAATACAAATTATTAGTGCAAATTATAACTTGAAGATCTGAACTTGTAATTGTCAAATACAGAACTTAAAATTGATAGCTTATAATTATAATTGCAAATTATAAGTTGAAGATCTGAACTTGTAATAGGTAAATACAGAACTTCGTATTGTTAATTTCAAACTAAGATTGTAATTAATAATTTGAAGATCTGAACTTGCAATAGTCAAATTCAGAACTTCGAATTGTTAAATACAAATTATTAGTGCAAATTATAACTTGAAATTCTGAACTTGTAATTGTCAAATACAGAACTTAAAATTGATAGCTTATAATTATAATTGCAAATTATAAGTTGAAGATCTGAACTTGTAATAGGTAAATACAGAACTTCTAATTGTTAATTTCCAACTAAGAATGTAATTAATAATTTGAAGATCTGAACTTGTAATAGTCAAATTCAGAACTTAGAATTCATAACTTCAAATTATGATTGTAAATTATAACTTGAAGATCTGAACTTGTAATTGTAAAATATAGAACTAAGAATTCATAACTTCAAATTATGATTGTAAATAATAATTAGAAGATCTGAACTTGTAAGAGTCAAATACAGACCTACGAATTGTTAAATACAAATTATTAGTGCAAATTATAACTTGAAGATCTGAACTTGTAATTTTCAAATACAGAACTTAGAATTCATAACTTCAAATTATGATTGCTAATTATAACTTGAAGATCTGAACTTGTAATAGATAAATACAGAACTTAGAATTGGGAAATTCAAATTATGATTGCAAATTATAACTTGAAGATCTGAACTTGTAATAGTCAAATACAGAACTTAAAATTGATAGCTTATAATTATAATTGCAAATTATAACTTGAAGATCTGAATTTGTAATAGGTAAATACAGAACTTCGAATTGATAATTTCAAACTAAGATTGTAAATAATAATTTGAAGATCTGAACTTGTAATAGTCAAATACAGAACTTCGAATTGTTAAATACAAATTATTAGTGCAAATTATAACTTGAAGATCTGAACTTGTAATAGTCAAATACAGAACTTCGAATTGTTAAATACAAATTATTAGTGCAAATTATAACTTGAAGATCTGAACTTGTAATTGTCAAATACAGAACTTAGAATTCATAACTTCAAATTATGATTGTAAATAATAATTAGAAGATCTGAACTTGTAATAGTCAAATACAGAACTTCGAATTGTTAAATACAAATTATTAGTGCAAATTATAACTTGAAGATCTGAACTTGTAATAGTCAAATACAGAACTTCGAATTGTTAAATACAAATTATTAGTGCAAATTATAACTTGAAGATCTGAACTTGTAATTGTCAAATACAGAACTTAGAATTCATAACTTCAAATTATGATTGTAAATAATAATTAGAAGGTCTGAACTTGTAATAGTCAAATACAGAACTTCGAATTGTTAAATACAAATTATTAGTGCAAATTATAACTTGATGATCTGAACTTGTAATTGTCAAATACAGAACTTAGAATTCATAACTTCAAATTATGATTGTAAATAATAATTAGAAGATCTGAACTTGTAATAGTCAAATACAGAACTTCGAATTGTTAAATACAAATTATTAGTGCAAATTATAACTTGAAGATCTGAACTTGTAATTGTCAAATACAGAACTTAGAATTGATAGCTTATAATTATAATTGCAAATTATAACCTGAAGATCTGAATTTGTAATAGGTAAATACTGAACTTCGAATTGTTAATTTCAAACTAAGATAGTAATTAATAATTTGAAGATCTGTACTTGTAATAGTCAAATACAGAACTTCGAATTGTTAAATACAAATTATTAGTGCAAATTATAACTTGAAGATCTGAACTTGTAATTGTCAAATACAGAACTTAGAATTCATAACTTCAAATTATGATTGCAAATTATAACTTGAAGATCTGAACTTGTAATTGTCTAATACAGAACTTAGAATTCATAACTTCAAATTATGATTGTAAATAATAATTAGAAGATCTGAACTTGTAATAGTCAAATACAGAACTTCGAATTGTTAAATACAAATTATTAGTGCAAATTATAACTTGAAGATCTGAACTTGTAATTGTCAAATACAGAACTTAAAATTGATAGCTTATAATTATAATTGCAAATTATAAGTTGAAGATCTGAACTTGTAATAGGTAAATACAGAACTTCGAATTGTTAATTTCAAACTAAGATTGTAATTAATAATTTGAAGATCTGAACTTGTAATAGTCAAATACAGAACTTCGAATTGTTAAATACAAATTATTAGTGCAAATTATAACTTGAAGATCTGAACTTGTAATTGTCAAATACAGCACTTAGAATTCATAACTTCAAATTATGATTGCAAATTATAACTTGAAGATCTGAACTTGTAATTGTTAAATACAGAACTTAGAATTCATAACTTCAAATTATGATTGTAAATAATAATTAGAAGATCTGAACTTGTAATAGTCAAATACAGAACTTCGAATTGTTAAATACAAATTATTAGTACAAATTATAACTTGAAGATCTGAACTTGTAATTGTCAAATACAGAACTTAAAATTGATAGCTTTAAATTATAATTGCAAATTATAACTAGAAGATCTGAACTTGTAATAGGTAAATACAGAACTTCGAATTGTTAACTTCAAACTAAGATTGTAAATAATAATTTGAAGATATGAACTTGTAATAGTCAAATACAGATCTTCGAATTGTTAAATACAAATTATTAGTGCAAATTATAACTTGAAGATCTGAACTTGTAATTGTCAAATACAGAACTTAAAATTGATAGCTTATAATTATAATTGCAAATTATAAGTTGAAGATCTGAACTTGTAATAGGTAAATACAGAACTTCTAATTGTTAATTTCCAACTAAGATTGTAATTAATAATTTGAAGATCTCAACTTGTAATAGTCAAATTCAGAACTTAGAATTCATAATGTCAAATTATGATTGCAAATTATAACTTGAAGATCTGAACTTGTAATTGTAAAATACAGAACTAAGAATTCATAACTTCAAATTATGATTGTAAATAATAATTAGAAGATCTGAACTTGTAATAGTCAAATACAGAACTACGAATTGTTAAATACAAATTATTAGTGCATATTATAACTTGAAGATCTGAACTAGTAATTGTCAAATACAGAACTTAGAATTCATAACTTCAAATTATGATTGCTAATTATAACTTGAAGATCTGAACTTGTAATAGTCAAATTCAGAACTTAGAATTGGGAAATTCAAATTATGATTGCAAATTATAACTTGAAGATCTGAACTTGTAATAGTCAAATACAGAACTTAAAATTGATAGCTTATAATTATAATTGCAAATTATAACTTGAAGATCTGAATTTGTAATAGGTAAATACAGAACTTCGAATTGTTAATTTCAAACTAAGATTGTAAATAATAATTTGAAGATCTGAACTTGTAATAGTCTAATACAGAACTTCGAATTGTTAAATGCAAATTATTAGTGCAAATTATAACTTGAAGATCTGAACTTGTAATTGTCAAATACAGAACTTAAAATTGATAGCTTATAATTATAATTGCAAATTATAAGTTGAAGATCAGAACTTGTAATAGGTAAATACAGAACTTCGTATTGTTAATTTCAAACTAAGATTGTAATTAATAATTTGAAGATCTGAACTTGCAATAGTCAAATTCAGAACTTCGAATTGTTAAATACAAATTATTAGTGCAAATTATAACTTGAAATTCTGAACTTGTAATTGTCAAATACAGAACTTAAAATTGATAGCTTATAATTATAATTGCAAATTATAAGTTGAAGATCTGAACTTGTAATAGGTAAATACAGAACTTCTAATTGTTAATTTCCAACTAAGAATGTAATTAATAATTTGAAGATCTGAACTTGTAATAGTCAAATTCAGAACTTAGAATTCATAACTTCAAATTATGATTGCAAATTATAACTTGAAGATCTGAACTTGTAATTGTAAAATATAGAACTAAGAATTCATAACTTCAAATTATGATTGTAAATAATAATTAGAAGATCTGAACTTGTAATAGTCAAATACAGAGCTACGAATTGTTAAATACAAATTATTAGTGCAAATTATAACTTGAAGATCTGAACTTGTAATTGTCAAATACAGAACTTAGAATTCATAACTTCAAATTATGATTGCTAATTATAACTTGAAGATCTGAACTGGTAATAGTCAAATACAGAACTTAGAATTGGGAAATTCAAATTATGATTGCAAATTATTACTTGAAGATCTGAACTTGTAATAGTCAAATACAGAACTAAAATTGATAGCTTATAATTATAATTGCAAATTATAACTTGAAGATCTGAATTTGTAATAGGTAAATACAGAACTTCGAATTGTTAATTTCAAACTAAGTTTGTAAATAATAATTTGAAGATCTGAACTTGTAATAGTCAAATACAGAACTTCGAATTGTTAAATACAAATTATTAGTGCAAATTATAACTTGAAGATCTGAACTTGTAATTGTCAAATACAGAACTTAGAATTCATTACTTCAAATTATGATTGTAAATAATAATTAGAAGATCTGAACTTGTAATAGTCAAATACAGAACTTCGAATTGTTAAATACAAATTATTAGTGCAAATTATAACTTGAAGATCTGAACTTGTAATTGTCAAATACAGAACTTAGAATTGATAGATTATAATTATAATTGCAAATTATAACTTGAAGATCTGAACTTGTAATAGTCAAATACAGAACTTAAAGTTGATAGCTTATAATTATAAATGCAAATTATAACCTGAAGATCTGAATTTGTAATAGGTAAATACTGAACTTCGAATTGTTAATTTCAAACTAAGATAGTAATTAATAATTTGAAGATCTGTACTTGTAATAGTCAAATACAGAACTTCGAATTGTTAAATACAAATTATTAGTGCAAATTATAACTTGAAGATCTGAACTTGTAATTGTCAAATACAGAACTTAGAATTCATAACTTCAAATTATGATTGCAAATTATAACTTGAAGATCTGAACTTGTAATTGTCTAATACAGAACTTAGAATTCATAACTTCAAATTATGATTGTAAATAATAATTAGAAGATCTGAACTTGTAATAGTCAAATACAGAACTTCGAATTGTTAAATACAAATTATTAGTGCAAATTATAACCTGAAGATCTGAACTTGTAATTGTCAAATACAGAACTTAAAATTGATAGCTTATAATTATAATTGCAAATTATAAGTTGAAGATCTGAACTTGTAATAGGTAAATACAGAACTTCGAATTGTTAATTTCAAACTAAGATTGTAATTAATAATTTGAAGATCTGAACTTGTAATAGTCAAATACAGAACTTCGAATTGTTAAATACAAATTATTAGTGCAAATTATAACTAGAAGATCTGAACTTGTAATTGTCAAATACAGCACTTAGAATTCATAACTTCAAATTATGATTGCAAATTATAACTTGAAGATCTGAACTTGTAATTGTTAAATACAGAACTTAGAATTCATAACTTCAAATTATGATTGTAAATAATAATTAGAAGATCTGAACTTGTAATAGTCAAATACAGAACTTCGAATTGTTAAATACAAATTATTAGTGCAAATAATAACTTGAAGATCTGAACTTGTAATTGTCTAATACAGAACTTAGAATTGATAGCTTAAAATTATAATTGCAAATTATAACTTGAAGTTCTGAACTTGTAATAGTGAATTACAGAACTTCGAATTGTTAAATACAAATTATTAGTACAAATTATAACTTGAAGATCTGAACTTGTAATTGTCAAATACAGAACTTAAAATTGATAGCTTTAAATTATAATTGCAAATTATAACTAGAAGATCTGAACTTGTAATAGGTAAATACAGAACTTCGTATTGTTAATTTCAAACTAAGATTGTAATTAATAATTTGAAGATCTGAACTTGCAATAGTCAAATTCAGAACTTCGAATTGTTAAATACAAATTATTAGTGCAAATTATAACTTGAAATTCTGAACTTGTAATTGTCAAATACAGAACTTAAAATTGATAGCTTAAAATTATAATTGCAAATTATAACTTGAAGATCTGAACTTGTAATAGTGAATTACAGAACTTCGAATTGTTAAATACAAATTATTAGTACAAATTATAACTTGAAGATCTGAACTTGTAATTGTCAAATACAGAACTTAAAATTGATAGCTTTAAATTATAATTGCAAATTATAACTAGAAGATATGAACTTGTAATAGGTAAATACAGAACTTCGAATTGTTAATTTCAAACTAAGATTGTAAATAATAATTTGAAGATATGAACTTGTAATAGTCAAATACAGATCTTCGAATTGTTAAATACAAATTATTAGTGCAAATTATAACTTGAAGATCTGAACTTGTAATTGTCAAATACAGAACTTAAAATTGATAGCTTATAATTATAATTGCAAATTATAAGTTGAAGATCTGAACTTGTAATAGGTAAATACAGAACTTCTAATTGTTAATTTCCAACTAAGATTGTAATTAATAATTTGAAGATCTCAACTTGTAATAGTCAAATTCAGAACTTAGAATTCATAATGTCAAATTATGATTGCAAATTATAACTTGAAGATCTGAACTTGTAATTGTAAAATACAGAACTAAGAATTCATAACTTCAAATTATGATTGTAAATAATAATTAGAAGATCTGAACTTGTAATAGTCAAATACAGAACTACGAATTGTTAAATACAAATTATTAGTGCATATTATAACTTGAAGATCTGAACTAGTAATTGTCAAATACAGAACTTAGAATTGGGAAATTCAAATTATGATTGCAAATTATAACTTGAAGATCTGAACTTGTAATAGTCAAATACAGAACTTAAAATTGATAGCTTATAATTATAATTGCAAATTATAACTTGAAGATCTGAATTTGTAATAGGTAAATACAGAACTTCGAATTGTTAATTTCAAACTAAGATTGTAAATAATAATTTGAAGATCTGAACTTGTAATAGTCTAATACAGAACTTCGAATTGTTAAATACAAATTATTAGTGCAAATTATAACTTGAAGATCTGAACTTGTAATTGTCAAATACAGAACTTAAAATTGATAGCTTATAATTATAATTGCAAATTATAAGTTGAAGATCAGAACTTGTAATAGGTAAATACAGAACTTCGTATTGTTAATTTCAAACTAAGATTGTAATTAATAATTTGAAGATCTGAACTTGCAATAGTCAAATTCAGAACTTCGAATTGTTAAATACAAATTATTAGTGCAAATTATAACTTGAAATTCTGAACTTGTAATTGTCAAATACAGAACTTAAAATTGATAGCTTATAATTATAATTGCAAATTATAAGTTGAAGATCTGAACTTGTAATAGGTAAATACAGAACTTCTAATTGTTAATTTCCAACTAAGAATGTAATTAATAATTTGAAGATCTGAACTTGTAATAGTCAAATTCAGAACTTAGAATTCATAACTTCAAATTATGATTGCAAATTATAACTTGAAGATCTGAACTTGTAATTGTAAAATATAGAACTAAGAATTCATAACTTCAAATTATGATTGTAAATAATAATTAGAAGATCTGAACTTGTAATAGTCAAATACAGAGCTACGAATTGTTAAATACAAATTATTAGTGCAAATTATAACTTGAAGATCTGAACTTGTAATTGTCAAATACAGAACTTAGAATTCATAACTTCAAATTATGATTGCTAATTATAACTTGAAGATCTGAACTGGTAATAGTCAAATACAGAACTTAGAATTGGGAAATTCAAATTATGATTGCAAATTATTACTTGAAGATCTGAACTTGTAATAGTCAAATACAGAACTTAAAATTGATAGCTTATAATTATAATTGCAAATTATAACTTGAAGATCTGAATTTGTAATAGGTAAATACAGAACTTCGAATTGTTAATTTCAAACTAAGTTTGTAAATAATAATTTGAAGATCTGAACTTGTAATAGTCAAATACAGAACTTCGAATTGTTAAATACAAATTATTAGTGCAAATTATAACTTGAAGATCTGAACTTGTAATAGTCAAATACAGAACTTCGAATTGTTAAATACAAATTATTAGTGCAAATTATAACTTGAAGATCTGAACTTGTAATTGTCAAATACAGAACTTAGAATTCATAACTTCAAATTATGATTGTAAATAATAATTAGAAGATCTGAACTTGTAATAGTCAAATACAGAACTTCGAATTGTTAAATACAAATTATTAGTGCAAATTATAACTTGAAGATCTGAACTTGTAATTGTCAAATACAGAACTTAGAATTGATAGCTTATAATTATAATTGCAAATTATAACTTGAAGATCTGAACTTGTAATAGTCAAATACAGAACTTCGTATTGTTAATTTCAAACTAAGATTGTAATTAATAATTTGAAGATCTGAACTTGCAATAGTCAAATTCAGAACTTCGAATTGTTAAATACAAATTATTAGTGCAAATTATAACTTGAAATTCTGAACTTGTAATTGTCAAATACAGAACTTAAAATTGATAGCTTAAAATTATAATTGCAAATTATAACTTGAAGATCTGAACTTGTAATAGTGAATTACAGAACTTCGAATTGTTAAATACAAATTATTAGTACAAATTATAACTTGAAGATCTGAACTTGTAATTGTCAAATACAGAACTTAAAATTGATAGCTTTAAATTATAATTGCAAATTATAACTAGAAGATATGAACTTGTAATAGGTAAATACAGAACTTCGAATTGTTAATTTCAAACTAAGATTGTAAATAATAATTTGAAGATATGAACTTGTAATAGTCAAATACAGATCTTCGAATTGTTAAATACAAATTATTAGTGCAAATTATAACTTGAAGATCTGAACTTGTAATTGTCAAATACAGAACTTAAAATTGATAGCTTATAATTATAATTGCAAATTATAAGTTGAAGATCTGAACTTGTAATAGGTAAATACAGAACTTCTAATTGTTAATTTCCAACTAAGATTGTAATTAATAATTTGAAGATCTCAACTTGTAATAGTCAAATTCAGAACTTAGAATTCATAATGTCAAATTATGATTGCAAATTATAACTTGAAGATCTGAACTTGTAATTGTAAAATACAGAACTAAGAATTCATAACTTCAAATTATGATTGTAAATAATAATTAGAAGATCTGAACTTGTAATAGTCAAATACAGAACTACGAATTGTTAAATACAAATTATTAGTGCATATTATAACTTGAAGATCTGAACTAGTAATTGTCAAATACAGAACTTAGAATTGGGAAATTCAAATTATGATTGCAAATTATAACTTGAAGATCTGAACTTGTAATAGTCAAATACAGAACTTAAAATTGATAGCTTATAATTATAATTGCAAATTATAACTTGAAGATCTGAATTTGTAATAGGTAAATACAGAACTTCGAATTGTTAATTTCAAACTAAGATTGTAAATAATAATTTGAAGATCTGAACTTGTAATAGTCTAATACAGAACTTCGAATTGTTAAATACAAATTATTAGTGCAAATTATAACTTGAAGATCTGAACTTGTAATTGTCAAATACAGAACTTAAAATTGATAGCTTATAATTATAATTGCAAATTATAAGTTGAAGATCAGAACTTGTAATAGGTAAATACAGAACTTCGTATTGTTAATTTCAAACTAAGATTGTAATTAATAATTTGAAGATCTGAACTTGCAATAGTCAAATTCAGAACTTCGAATTGTTAAATACAAATTATTAGTGCAAATTATAACTTGAAATTCTGAACTTGTAATTGTCAAATACAGAACTTAAAATTGATAGCTTATAATTATAATTGCAAATTATAAGTTGAAGATCTGAACTTGTAATAGGTAAATACAGAACTTCTAATTGTTAATTTCCAACTAAGAATGTAATTAATAATTTGAAGATCTGAACTTGTAATAGTCAAATTCAGAACTTAGAATTCATAACTTCAAATTATGATTGCAAATTATAACTTGAAGATCTGAACTTGTAATTGTAAAATATAGAACTAAGAATTCATAACTTCAAATTATGATTGTAAATAATAATTAGAAGATCTGAACTTGTAATAGTCAAATACAGAGCTACGAATTGTTAAATACAAATTATTAGTGCAAATTATAACTTGAAGATCTGAACTTGTAATTGTCAAATACAGAACTTAGAATTCATAACTTCAAATTATGATTGCTAATTATAACTTGAAGATCTGAACTGGTAATAGTCAAATACAGAACTTAGAATTGGGAAATTCAAATTATGATTGCAAATTATTACTTGAAGATCTGAACTTGTAATAGTCAAATACAGAACTTAAAATTGATAGCTTATAATTATAATTGCAAATTATAACTTGAAGATCTGAATTTGTAATAGGTAAATACAGAACTTCGAATTGTTAATTTCAAACTAAGTTTGTAAATAATAATTTGAAGATCTGAACTTGTAATAGTCAAATACAGAACTTCGAATTGTTAAATACAAATTATTAGTGCAAATTATAACTTGAAGATCTGAACTTGTAATAGTCAAATACAGAACTTCGAATTGTTAAATACAAATTATTAGTGCAAATTATAACTTGAAGATCTGAACTTGTAATTGTCAAATACAGAACTTAGAATTCATAACTTCAAATTATGATTGTAAATAATAATTAGAAGATCTGAACTTGTAATAGTCAAATACAGAACTTCGAATTGTTAAATACAAATTATTAGTGCAAATTATAACTTGAAGATCTGAACTTGTAATTGTCAAATACAGAACTTAGAATTGATAGCTTATAATTATAATTGCAAATTATAACTTGAAGATCTGAACTTGTAATAGTCAAATACAGAACTTAAAGTTGATAGCTTATAATTATAATTGCAAATTATAACCTGAAGATCTGAATTTGTAATAGGTAAATACTGAACTTCGAATTGTTAATTTCAAACTAAGATAGTAATTAATAATTTGAAGATCTGTACTTGTAATAGTCAAATACAGAACTTCGAATTGTTAAATACAAATTATTAGTGCAAATTATAACTTGAAGATCTGAACTTGTAATTGTCAAATACAGAACTTAGAATTCATAACTTCAAATTATGATTGCAAATTATAACTTGAAGATCTGAACTTGTAATTGTCTAATACAGAACTTAGAATTCATAACTTCAAATTATGATTGTAAATAATAATTAGAAGATCTGAACTTGTAATAGTCAAATACAGAACTTCGAATTGTTAAATACAAATTATTAGTGCAAATTATAACTTGAAGATCTGAACTTGTAATTGTCAAATACAGAACTTAAAATTGATAGCTTATAATTATAATTGCAAATTATAAGTTGAAGATCTGAACTTGTAATAGGTAAATACAGAACTTCGAATTGTTAATTTCAAACTAAGATTGTAATTAATAATTTGAAGATCTGAACTTGTAATAGTCAAATACAGAACTTCGAATTGTTAAATATAAATTATTAGTGCAAATTATAACTTGAAGATCTGAACTTGTAATTGTCAAATACAGCACTTAGAATTCATAACTTCAAATTATGATTGCAAATTATAACTTGAAGATCTGAACTTGTAATTGTTAAATACAGAACTTAGAATTCATAACTTCAAATTATGATTGTAAATAATAATTAGAAGATCTGAACTTGTAATAGTCAAATACAGAACTTCGAATTGTTAAATACAAATTATTAGTGCAAATAATAACTTGAAGATCTGAACTTGTAATTGTCTAATACAGAACTTAGAATTGATAGCTTAAAATTATAATTGCAAATTATAACTTGAAGTTCTGAACTTGTAATAGTGAATTACAGAACTTCGAATTGTTAAATACAAATTATTAGTACAAATTATAACTTGAAGATCTGAACTTGTAATTGTCAAATACAGAACTTAAAATTGATAGCTTTAAATTATAATTGCAAATTATAACTAGAAGATCTGAACTTGTAATAGGTAAATACAGAACTTCGTATTGTTAATTTCAAACTAAGATTGTAATTAATAATTTGAAGATCTGAACTTGCAATAGTCAAATTCAGAACTTCGAATTGTTAAATACAAATTATTAGTGCAAATTATAACTTGAAATTCTGAACTTGTAATTGTCAAATACAGAACTTAAAATTGATAGCTTATAATTATAATTGCAAATTATAAGTTGAAGATCTGAACTTGTAATAGGTAAATACAGAACTTCTAATTGTTAATTTCCAACTAAGAATGTAATTAATAATTTGAAGATCTGAACTTGTAATAGTCAAATTCAGAACTTAGAATTCATAACTTCAAATTATGATTGCAAATTATAACTTGAAGATCTGAACTTGTAATTGTAAAATATAGAACTAAGAATTCATAACTTCAAATTATGATTGTAAATAATAATTAGAAGATCTGAACTTGTAATAGTCAAATACAGAACTACGAATTGTTAAATACAAATTATTAGTGCAAATTATAACTTGAAGATCTGAACTTGTAATTGTCAAATACAGAACTTAGAATTCATAACTTCAAATTATGATTGCTAATTATAACTTGAAGATCTGAACTGGTAATAGTCAAATACAGAACTTAGAATTGGGAAATTCAAATTATGCTTGCAAATTATTACTTGAAGATCTGAACTTGTAATAGTCAAATACAGAACTTAAAATTGATAGCTTATAATAATAATTGCAAATTATAACTTGAAGATCTGAATTTGTAATAGGTAAATACAGAACTTCGAATTGTTAACTTCAAACTAAGTTTGTAAATAATAATTTGAAGATCTGAACTTGTAATAGTCAAATACAGAACTGCGAATTGTTAAATACAAATTATTAGTGCAAATTATAACTTGAAGATCTGAACTTGTAATAGTCAAATACAGAACTTAGAATTCATAACTTCAAATTATGATTGTAAATAATAATTAGAAGATCTGAACTTGTAATAGTCAAATACAGAACTTCGAATTGTTAAATACAAATTATTAGTGCAAATTATAACTTGAAGATCTGAACTTGTAATTGTCAAATACAGAACTTAGAATTGATAGCTTATAATTATAATTGCAAATTATAACTTGAAGATCTGAACTTGTAATAGTCAAATACAGAACTTAAAATTGATAGCTTATAATTATAATTGCAAATTATAACCTGAAGATCTGAATTTGTAATAGGTAAATACTGAACTTCGAATTGTTAATTTCAAACTAAGATAGTAATTAATAATTTGAAGATCTGTACTTGTAATAGTCAAATACAGAACTTCGAATTGTTAAATACAAATTATTAGTGCAAATTATAACTTGAAGATCTGAACTTGTAATTGTCAAATACAGAACTTAAAATTGATAGCTTATAATTATAATTGCAAATTATAAGTTGAAGATCTGAACTTGTAATAGGTAAATACAGAACTTCTAATTGGGAAATTCAAATTATGATTGCAAATTATTACTTGAAGATCTGAACTTGTAATAGTCAAATACAGAACTTAAAATTGATAGCTTATAATTATAATTGCAAATTATAACTTGAAGATCTGAATTTGTAATAGGTAAATACAGAACTTCGAATTGTTAATTTCAAACTAAGTTTGTAAATAATAATTTGAAGATCTGAACTTGTAATAGTCAAATACAGAACTTCGAATTGTTAAATACAAATTATTAGTGCAAATTATAACTTGAAGATCTGAACTTGTAATAGTCAAATACAGAACTTCGAATTGTTAAATACAAATTATTAGTGCAAATTATAACTTGAAGATCTGAACTTGTAATTGTCAAATACAGAACTTAGAATTCATAACTTCAAATTATGATTGTAAATAATAATTAGAAGATCTGAACTTGTAATAGTCAAATACAGAACTTAGAATTGATAGCTTATAATTATAATTGCAAATTATAACTTGAAGATCTGAACTTGTAATAGTCAAATACAGAACTTAAAGTTGATAGCTTATAATTATAATTGCAAATTATAACCTGAAGATCTGAATTTGTAATAGGTAAATACTGAACTTCGAATTGTTAATTTCAAACTAAGATAGTAATTAATAATTTGAAGATCTGTACTTGTAATAGTCAAATACAGAACTTCGAATTGTTAAATACAAATTATTAGTGCAAATTATAACTTGAAGATCTGAACTTGTAATTGTCAAATACAGAACTTAGAATTCATAACTTCAAATTATGATTGCAAATTATAACTTGAAGATCTGAACTTGTAATTGTCTAATACAGAACTTAGAATTCATAACTTCAAATTATGATTGTAAATAATAATTAGAAGATCTGAACTTGTAATAGTAAAATACAGAACTTCGAATTGTTAAATACAAATTATTAGTGCAAATTATAACTTGAAGATCTGAACTTGTAATTGTCAAATACAGAACTTAAAATTGATAGCTTATAATTATAATTGCAAATTATAAGTTGAAGATCTGAACTTGTAATAGGTAAATACAGAACTTCGAATTGTTAATTTCAAACTAAGATTGTAATTAATAATTTGAAGATCTGAACTTGTAATAGTCAAATACAGAACTTCGAATTGTTAAATACAAATTATTAGTGCTAATTATAACTTGAAGATCTGAACTTGTAATTGTCAAATACAGCACTTAGAATTCATAACTTCAAATTATGATTGCAAATTATAACTTGAAGATCTGAACTTGTAATTGTTAAATACAGAACTTAGAATTCATAACTTCAAATTATGATTGTAAATAATAATTAGAAGATCTGAACTTGTAATAGTCAAATACAGAACTTCGAATTGTTAAATACAAATTATTAGTGCAAATAATAACTTGAAGATCTGAACTTGTAATTGTCTAATACAGAACTTAGAATTGATAGCTTAAAATTATAATTGCAAATTATAACTTGAAGTTCTGAACTTGTAATAGTGAATTACAGAACTTCGAATTGTTAAATACAAATTATTAGTACAAATTATAACTTGAAGATCTGAACTTGTAATTGTCAAATACAGAACTTAAAATTGATAGCTTTAAATTATAATTGCAAATTATAACTAGAAGATCTGAACTTGTAATAGGTAAATACAGAACTTCGTATTGTTAATTTCAAACTAAGATTGTAATTAATAATTTGAAGATCTGAACTTGCAATAGTCAAATTCAGAACTTCGAATTGTTAAATACAAATTATTAGTGCAAATTATAACTTGAAATTCTGAACTTGTAATTGTCAAATACAGAACTTAAAATTGATAGCTTATAATTATAATTGCAAATTATAAGTTGAAGATCTGAACTTGTAATAGGTAAATACAGAACTTCTAATTGTTAATTTCCAACTAAGAATGTAATTAATAATTTGAAGATCTGAACTTGTAATAGTCAAATTCAGAACTTAGAATTCATAACTTCAAATTATGATTGCAAATTATAACTTGAAGATCTGAACTTGTAATTGTAAAATATAGAACTAAGAATTCATAACTTCAAATTATGATTGTAAATAATAATTAGAAGATCTGAACTTGTAATAGTCAAGTACAGAACTACGAATTGTTAAATACAAATTATTAGTGCAAATTATAACTTGAAGATCTGAACTTGTAATTGTCAAATACAGAACTTAGAATTCATAACTTCAAATTATGATTGCTAATTATAACTTGAAGATCTGAACTGGTAATAGTCAAATACAGAACTTAGAATTGGGAAATTCAAATTATGCTTGCAAATTATTACTTGAAGATCTGAACTTGTAATAGTCAAATACAGAACTTAAAATTGATAGCTTATAATAATAATTGCAAATTATAACTTGAAGATCTGAATTTGTAATAGGTAAATACAGAACTTCGAATTGTTAACTTCAAACTAAGTTTGTAAATAATAATTTGAAGATCTGAACTTGTAATAGTCAAATACAGAACTGCGAATTGTTAAATACAAATTATTAGTGCAAATTATAACTTGAAGATCTGAACTTGTAATAGTCAAATACAGAACTTAGAATTCATAACTTCAAATTATGATTGTAAATAATAATTAGAAGATCTGAACTTGTAATAGTCAAATACAGAACTTCGAATTGTTAAATACAAATTATTAGTGCAAATTATAACTTGAAGATCTGAACTTGTAATTGTCAAATACAGAACTTAGAATTGATAGCTTATAATTATAATTGCAAATTATAACTTGAAGATCTGAACTTGTAATAGTCAAATACAGAACTTAAAATTGATAGCTTATAATTATAATTGCAAATTATAACCTGAAGATCTGAATTTGTAATAGGTAAATACTGAACTTCGAATTGTTAATTTCAAACTAAGATAGTAATTAATAATTTGAAGATCTGTAATTGTAATAGTCAAATACAGAACTTCGAATTGTTAAATACAAATTATTAGTGCAAATTATAACTTGAAGATCTGAACTTGTAATTGTCAAATACAGAACTTAAAATTGATAGCTTATAATTATAATTGCAAATTATAAGTTGAAGATCTGAACTTGTAATAGGTAAATACAGAACTTCTAATTGTTAATTTCCAACTAAGATTGTAATTAATAATTTGAAGATCTCAACTTGTAATAGTCAAATTCAGAACTTAGAATTCATAATGTCAAATTATGATTGCAAATTATAACTTGAAGATCTGAACTTGTAATTGTAAAATACAGAACTAAGAATTCATAACTTCAAATTATGATTGTAAATAATAATTAGAAGATCTGAACTTGTAATAGTCAAATACAGAACTACGAATTGTTAAATACAAATTATTAGTGCATATTATAACTTGAAGATCTGAACTAGTAATTGTCAAATACAGAACTTAGAATTCATAACTTCAAATTATGATTGCTAATTATAACTTGAAGATCTGAACTTGTAATAGTCAAATTCAGAACTTAGAATTGGGAAATTCAAATTATGATTGCAAATTATAACTTGAAGATCTGAACTTGTAATAGTCAAATACAGAACTTAAAATTGATAGCTTATAATTATAATTGCAAATTATAACTTGAAGATCTGAATTTGTAATAGGTAAATACAGAACTTCGAATTGTTAATTTCAAACTAAGATTGTAAATAATAATTTGAAGATCTGAACTTGTAATAGTCTAATACAGAACTTCGAATTGTTAAATACAAATTATTAGTGCAAATTATAACTTGAAGATCTGAACTTGTAATTGTCAAATACAGAACTTAAAATTGATAGCTTATAATTATAATTGCAAATTATAAGTTGAAGATCAGAACTTGTAATAGGTAAATACAGAACTTCGTATTGTTAATTTCAAACTAAGATTGTAATTAATAATTTGAAGATCTGAACTTGCAATAGTCAAATTCAGAACTTCGAATTGTTAAATACAAATTATTAGTGCAAATTATAACTTGAAATTCTGAACTTGTAATTGTCAAATACAGAACTTAAAATTGATAGCTTATAATTATAATTGCAAATTATAAGTTGAAGATCTGAACTTGTAATAGGTAAATACAGAACTTCTAATTGTTAATTTCCAACTAAGAATGTAATTAATAATTTGAAGATCTGAACTTGTAATAGTCAAATTCAGAACTTAGAATTCATAACTTCAAATTATGATTGCAAATTATAACTTGAAGATCTGAACTTGTGATTGTAAAATATAGAACTAAGAATTCATAACTTCAAATTATGATTGTAAATAATAATTAGAAGATCTGAACTTGTAATAGTCAAATACAGAGCTACGAATTGTTAAATACAAATTATTAGTGCAAATTATAACTTGAAGATCTGAACTTGTAATTGTCAAATACAGAACTTAGAATTCATAACTTCAAATTATGATTGCTAATTATAACTTGAAGATCTGAACTGGTAATAGTCAAATACAGAACTTAGAATTGGGAAATTCAAATTATGATTGCAAATTATTACTTGAAGATCTGAACTTGTAATAGTCAAATACAGAACTTAAAATTCATAGCTTATAATTATAATTGCAAATTATAACTTGAAGATCTGAATTTGTAATAGGTAAATACAGAACTTCGAATTGTTAATTTCAAACTAAGTTTGTAAATAATAATTTGAAGATCTGAACTTGTAATAGTCAAATACAGAACTTCGAATTGTTAAATACAAATTATTAGTGCAAATTATAACTTGAAGATCTGAACTTGTAATAGTCAAATACAGAACTTCGAATTGTTAAATACAAATTATTAGTGCAAATTATAACCTGAAGATCTGAACTTGTAATTGTCAAATACAGAACTTAGAATTCATAACTTCAAATTATGATTGTAAATAATAATTAGAAGATCTGAACTTGTAATAGTCAAATACAGAACTTCGAATTGTTAAATACAAATTATTAGTGCAAATTATAACTTGAAGATCTGAACTTGTAATTGTCAAATACAGAACTTAGAATTGATAGCTTATAATTATAATTGCAAATTATAACTTGAAGATCTGAACTTGTAATAGTCAAATACAGAACTTAAAGTTGATAGCTTATAATTATAATTGCAAATTATAACCTGAAGATCTGAATTTGTAATAGGTAAATACTGAACTTCGAATTGTTAATTTCAAACTAAGATAGTAATTAATAATTTGAAGATCTGTACTTGTAATAGTCAAATACAGAACTTCGAATTGTTAAATACAAATTATTAGTGCAAATTATAACTTGAAGATCTGAACTTGTAATTGTCAAATACAGAACTTAGAATTCATAACTTCAAATTATGATTGCAAATTATAACTTGAAGATCTGAACTTGTAATTGTCTAATACAGAACTTAGAATTCATAACTTCAAATTATGATTGTAAATAATAATTAGAAGATCTGAACTTGTAATAGTCAAATACAGAACTTCGAATTGTTAAATACAAATTATTAGTGCAAATTATAACTTGAAGATCTGAACTTGTAATTGTCAAATACAGAACTTAAAATTGATAGCTTATAATTATAATTGCAAATTATAAGTTGAAGATCTGAACTTGTAATAGGTAAATACAGAACTTCGAATTGTTAATTTCAAACTAAGATTGTAATTAATAATTTGAAGATCTGAACTTGTAATAGTCAAATACAGAACTTCGAATTGTTAAATACAAATTATTAGTGCAAATTATAACTTGAAGATCTGAACTTGTAATTGTCAAATACAGCACTTAGAATTCATAACTTCAAATTATGATTGCAAATTATAACTTGAAGATCTGAACTTGTAATTGTTAAATACAGAACTTAGAATTCATAACTTCAAATTATGATTGTAAATAATAATTAGAAGATCTGAACTTGTAATAGTCAAATACAGAACTTCGAATTGTTAAATACAAATTATTAGTGCAAATAATAACTTGAAGATCTGAACTTGTAATTGTCTAATACAGAACTTAGAATTGATAGCTTAAAATTATAATTGCAAATTATAACTTGAAGTTCTGAACTTGTAATTGTCAAATACAGAACTTAAAATTGATAGCTTATAATTATAATTGCAAATTATAACTTGAAGATCTGAATTTGTAATAGGTAAATACAGAACTTCGAATTGTTAATTTCAAACTAAGATTGTAAATAATAATTTGAAGATCTGAACTTGTAATAGTCAAATACAGAACTTAGAATTGTTAAATACAAATTATTAGTGCAAATTATAACTTGAAGATCTGAACTTGTAATTGTCAAATACAGAACTTAAAATTGATAGCTTATAATTATAATTGCAAATTATAACTTGAAGATCTGAATTTGTAATAAGAAGGTAAATACAGAACTTCGAATTGTTAATTTCAAACTAAGATTGTAAATAATAATTTGAAGATCTGAACTTGTAATTGTCAATTACGGAACTTAAAATTGATAGCTTATAATTATAATTGCAAATTATAACTAGAAAACCTGAACTTGTAATAGGTAAATACAGAACTTCGAATTGTTAATTTCAAACTAAGATTGTAAATAATAATTTGAAGATCTGAACTTGTAATTGTCAAATACAGAACTTAAAATTGATAGCTTATAATTATAATTGCAAATTATAAGTTGAAGATCTGAACTTGTAATAGGTAAATACAGAACTTCGAATTATTAATTTCAAACTAAGATTGTAATTAATAACTTGAAGATCTGAACTTGTAATAGTCAAATACAGAACTTCGAATTGTTAAATACAAATTATTAGTGCAAATTATAACTTGCAGATCTGAACTTGTAATAGTCAAATACAGAACTTCGAATTGTTAAATACAAATTATTAGTGCAAATTATAACTTGAAGATCTGAACTTGTAATTGTCTAATACAGAACTTAGAATTGATAGCTTAAAATTATTATTGCAAATTATAACTTGAAGATCTGAACTTGTAATAGTGAATTACAGAACTTCGAATTGTTAAATACAAATTATTAGTACAAATTATAACTTGAAGATCTGAACTTGTAATTGTCAAATACAGAACTTAAAATTGATAGCTTATAATTATAATTGCAAATTATAACTAGAAGATCTGAACTAGTAATAGGTAAATACAGAACTTCGAATTGTTAATTTCAAACTAAGATTGTAAATAATAATTTGAAGATCTGAACTTGTAATAGTCAAATACAGAACTTCGAATTGTTAAATACAAATTATTAGTGCAAATTATAACTTGAAAATCTGAACTTGTAATTGTCAAATACAGAACTTAAAATTGATAGCTTATATTTATAATTGCAAATTATAAGTTGAAGATCTGAACTTGTAATAGGTAAATACAGAACTTCGAATTGTTAATTTCAAACTAAGATTGTAATTAATAATTTGAAGATCTGAACTTGTAATGGTCAAATACAGAACTTCGAATTGTTAAATACAAATTATTAGTGCAAATTATAACTTGAAGATCTGAACTTGTAATTGTCAAATACAGAACTTAAAATTGATAGCTTATAATTATAATTGCAAATTATAACCTGAAGATCTGAATTTGTAATATGTAAATACTGAACTTCGAATTGTTAATTTCAAACTAAGATAGTAATTAATAATTTGAAGATCTGTACTTGTAATAGTCAAATACAGAACTTCGAATTGTTAAATACAAATTATTAGTGCAAATTATAACTTGAAGATCTGAACTTGTAATTGTCAAATACAGAACTAAAATTCATAACTTCAAATTATGATTGCTAATTATAACTTGAAGATCTGAACTTGTAATTGTAAAATACAGAACTAAGAATTCATAACTTCAAATTATGGTTGTAAATAATAATTAGAAGATCTGAACTTGTAATAGTCAAATACAGAACTTCGAATTGTTAAATACAAATTATTAGTGCAAATTACAACTTGAAGATCTGAACTTGTAATTGTCAAATACAGAACTAAAATTCATAACTTCAAATTATGATTGCTAATTATAACTTGAAGATCTGAACTTGTAATAGTCAAATACAGAACTTAGAATTGGGAAATTCAAATTATGATTGCAAATTATAACTTGAAGATCTGAACTTGTAATAGTCAAATACAGAACTTAAAATTGATAGCTTATAATTATAATTGCAAATTATAACTTGAAGATCTGAATTTGTAGTAGGTAAATATAGAACTTCGAATTGTTAATTTCAAACTAAGATTGTAAATAATAATTTGAAGTTCTGAACTTGTAATAGTCAAATACAGAACTTCCAATTGTTAAATACAAATTATTAGTGCAAATTATAACTTGAAGATCTGAACTTGTAATTGTCAAATACAGAACTTAAAATTGATAGGTAATAATTATAATTGCAAATTATAAGTTGAAGATCTGAACTTGTAATAGGTAAATACAGAACTTCGAATTGTTAATTTCAAACTAAGATTGTAATTAATAATTTGAAGATCTGAACTTGTAATAGTCAAATACAGAACTTCAAATTGTTAAATACAAATTATTAGTGCAAATTATAACTTGAAGATCTGAACTTGTAATTGTCAAATACAGAACTTAGAATTGATAGCTTATAATTATAATTGCAAATTATAACTTGACGAACTGAACTTGTAATAGTGAATTATAGAACTTAGATTTGTTAAATACTAATTATTATTTCAAATTATAACTTGAAGATCTGAACTTGTAATTGTCAAATACAGAACTTAAAATTGATAGCTTTTAATTATAATTGCAAATTATAACTAGAAGATCTGAACTTGTAATAAGTAAATACAGAACTTCGAATTGTTAATTTCAAACTAAGATTGTAAATAATAATTTGAAGACCTGAACTTGTAATAGTCAAATACAGAACTTCGAATTGTTAAATACAAATTATTAGTGCAAATTATAACTTGAAGATCTGAACTTGTAATTGTCAAATACAGAACTTAGAATTCATAACTTCAAATTATGATTGTAAATAATAATTAGAAGATCTGAACTTGTAATAGTCAAATACAGAACTACGAATTTTAAATACAAATTATTAGTGCAAATTATAACTTGAAGATCTGAACTAGTAATTGTCAAATACAGAACTGAGAATTCATAACTTCAAATTATGATTGCTAATTATAACTTGAAGATCTGAACTTGTAATAGTCAAATTCAGAACTTAGAATTGGGAAATTCAAATTCAGATTGCAAATTATAACTTGAAGATCTGAACTTGTAATAGTCAAATACAGGACTTAAAATTGATAGCTTATAATTATAATTGCAAATTATAACTTGAAGATCTGAATTTGTAATAGGTAAATACAGAACTACGAATTGTTAATTTCAAACTAAGATTGTAAATAATAATTTGAAGATCTGAACTTGTAATAGTCAAATACAGAACTTCGAATTGTTAAATACAAATTATTAGTGCAAATTATAACTTGAAGATCTGAACTTGTAATTGTCAAATACAGAACTTAAAATTGATAGCTTACAATTATAATTGCAAATTATAAGTTGAAGATCTGAACTTGTAATAGGTAAATACAGAACTTCGAATTGTTAATTTCAAACTAAGATTGTAATTAATAATTTGAAGATCTGAACTTGCAATAGTCAAATACAGAACTTCGAATTGTTAAATACAAATTATTAGTGCAAATTATAACTTGAAAATCTGAACTTGTAATTGTCAAATACAGAACTTAAAATTGATAGCTTATAATTATAATTCCAATTATAAGTTGAAGATCTGAACTTGTAATAGGTAAATACAGAACTTCTAATTGTTAATTTCCAACTAAGATTGTAATTAATAATTTGAAGATCTGAACTTGTAATAGTCAAATTCAGAACTTAGAATTCATAACTTCAAATTATGATTGCAAATTATAACTTGAAGATCTGAACTTGTAATTGTAAAATATAGAACTAAGAATTCATAACTTCGAATTATGATTGTAAATAATAATTAGAAGATCTGAACTTGTAATAGTCAAATACAGAACTACGAATTGTTAAATACAAATTATTAGTGCAAATTATAACTTGAAGATCTGAACTTGTAATTTTCAAATACAGAACTTAGATTTCATAACTTCAAATTATGATTGCTAATTATAACTTGAAGATCTGAACTTGTAATAGATAAATACAGAACTTAGAATTGGGAAATTCAAATTATGATTGCAAATTATAACTTGAAGATCTGAACTTGTAATAGTCAAATACAGAACTTAAAATTGATAGCTTATAATTATAATTGCAAATTATAACTTGAAGATCTGAATTTGTAATAGGTAAATACAGAACTTCGAATTGTTAATTTCAAACTAAGATTGTAAATAATAATTTGAAGATCTGAACTTGTAATAGTCAAATACAGAACTTCGAATTGTTAAATACAAATTATTAGTGCAAATTATAACTTGAAGATCTGAACTTGTAATAGTCAAATACAGTACTTCGAATTGTTAAATACAAATTATTAGTGCAAATTATAACTTGAAGATCTGAACTTGTAATTGTCAAATACAGAACTTAGAATTCATAACTTCAAATTATGATTGTAAATAATAATTAGAAGATCTGAACTTGTAATAGTCAAATACAGAACTTCGAATTGTTAAATACAAATTATTAGTGCAAATTATAACTTGAAGATCTGAACTTGTAATAGTCAAATACAGAACTTCGAATTGTTAAATACAAATTATTAGTGCAAATTAAAACTTGAAGATCTGAACTTGTAATTGTCAAATACAGAACTTAGAATTCATAACTTCAAATTATGATTGTAAATAATAATTAGAAGATCTGAACTTGTAATAGTCAAATACAGAACTTCGAATTGTTAAATACAAATTATTAGTGCAAATTATAACTTGAAGATCTGAACTTGTAATTGTCAAATACAGAACTTAGAATTCATAACTTCAAATTATGATTGTAAATAATAATTAGAAGATCTGAACTTGTAATAGTCAAATACAGAACTTCGAATTGTTAAATACAAATTATTAGTGCAAATTATAACTTGAAGATCTGAACTTGTAATTGTCAAATACAGAACTTAGAATTGATAGCTTATAATTATAATTGCAAATTATAACTTGAAGATCTGAACTTGTAATAGTCAAATACAGAACTTAAAATTGATAGCTTATAATTATAATTGCAAATTATAACCTGAAGATCTGAATTTGTAATATGTAAATACTGAACTTCGAATTGTTAATTTCAAACTAAGATAGTAATTAATAATTTGAAGATCTGTACTTGTAATAGTCAAATACAGAACTTCGAATTGTTAAATACAAATTATTAGTGCAAATTATAACTTGAAGATCTGAACTTGTAATTGTCAAATACAGAACTTAGAATTCATAACTTCAAATTATGATTGCAAATTATAACTTGAAGATCTGAACTTGTAATTGTCTAATACAGAACTTAGAATTCATAACTTCAAATTATGATTGTAAATAATAATTAGAAGATCTGAACTTGTAATAGTCAAATACAGAACTTCGAATTGTTAAATACAAATTATTAGTGCAAATTATAACTTGAAGATCTGAACTTGTAATTGTCAAATACAGAACTTAAAATTGATAGCTTATAATTATAATTGCAAATTATAAGTTGAAGATCTGAACTTGTAATAGGTAAATACAGAACTTCGAATTGTTAATTTCAAACTAAGATTGTAATTAATAATTTGAAGATCTGAACTTGTAATAGTCAAATACAGAACTTCGAATTGTTAAATACAAATTATTAGTGCAAATTATAACTTGAAGATCTGAACTTGTAATTGTCAAATACAGCACTTAGAATTCATAACTTCAAATTATGATTGCAAATTATAACTTGAAGATCTGAACTTGTAATTGTTAAATACAGAACTTAGAATTCATAACTTCAAATTATGATTGTAAATAATAATTAGAAGATCTGAACTTGTAATAGTCAAATACAGAACTTCGAATTGTTAAATACAAATTATTAGTGCAAATAATAACTTGAAGATCTGAACTTGTAATTGTCTAATACAGAACTTAGAATTGATAGCTTAAAATTATAATTGCAAATTATAACTTGAAGATCTGAACTTGTAATAGTGAATTACAGAACTTCGAATTGTTAAATACAAATTATTAGTACAAATTATAACTTGAAGATCTGAACTTGTAATTGTCAAATACAGAACTTAAAATTGATAGCTTTAAATTATAATTGCAAATTATAACTAGAAGATCTGAACTTGTAATAGGTAAATACAGAACTTCGAATTGTTAATTTCAAACTAAGATTGTAAATAATAATTTGAAGATATGAACTTGTAATAGTCAAATACAGATCTTCGAATTGTTAAATACAAATTATTAGTGCAAATTATAACTTGAAGATCTGAACTTGTAATTGTCAAATACAGAACTTATAATTGATAGCTTATAATTATAATTGCAAATTATAAGTTGAAGATCTGAACTTGTAATAGGTAAATACAGAACTTCTAATTGTTAATTTCCAACTAAGATTGTAATTAATAATTTGAAGATCTCAACTTGTAATAGTCAAATTCTGAACTTAGAATTCATAATGTCAAATTATGATTGCAAATTATAACTTGAAGATCTGAACTTGTAATTGTAAAATACAGAACTAAGAATTCATAACTTCAAATTATGATTGTAAATAATAATTAGAAGATCTGAACTTGTAATAGTCAAATACAGAACTACGAATTGTTAAATACAAATTATTAGTGCATATTATAACTTGAAGTTCTGAACTAGTAATTGTCAAATACAGAACTTAGAATTCATAACTTCAAATTATGATTGCTAATTATAACTTGAAGATCTGAACTTGTAATAGTCAAATTCAGAACTTAGAATTGGGAAATTCAAATTATGATTGCAAATTATAACTTGAAGATCTGAACTTGTAATAGTCAAATACAGAACTTAAAATTGATAGCTTATAATTATAATTGCAAATTATAACTTGAAGATCTGAATTTGTAATAGGTAAATACAGAACTTCGAATTGTTAATTTCAAACTAAGATTGTAAATAATAATTTGAAGATCTGAACTTGTAATAGTCTAATACAGAACTTCGAATTGTTAAATACAAATTATTAGTGCAAATTATAACTTGAAGATCTGAACTTGTAATTGTAAAATACAGAACTAAGAATTCATAACTTCAAATTATGATTGTAAATAATAATTAGAAGATCTGAACTTGTAATAGTCAAATACAGAACTACGAATTGTTAAATACAAATTATTAGTGCATATTATAACTTGAAATTCTGAACTAGTAATTGTCAAATACAGAACTTAGAATTCATAACTTCAAATTATGATTGCTAATTATAACTTGAAGATCTGAACTTGTAATAGTCAAATTCAGAACTTAGAATTGGGAAATTCAAATTATGATTGCAAATTATAACTTGAAGATCTGAACTTGTAATAGTCAAATACAGGACTTAAAATTGATAGCTTATAATTATAATTGCAAATTATAACTTGAAGATCTGAATTTGTAATAGGTAAATACAGAACTTCGAATTGTTAATTTCAAACTAAGATTGTAAATAATAATTTGAAGATCTGAACTTGTAATAGTCAAATACAGAACTTCGAATTGTTAAATACAAATTATTAGTGCAAATTATAACTTGAAGATCTGAACTTGTAATTGTCAAATACAGAACTTAAAATTGATAGCTTACAATTATAATTGCAAATTATAAGTTGAAGATCTGAACTTGTAATAGGTAAATACAGAACTTCGAATTGTTAATTTCAAACTAAGATTGTAATTAATAATTTGAAGATCTGAACTTGCAATAGTCAAATACAGAACTTCGAATTGTTAAATACAAATTATTAGTGCAAATTATAACTTGAAAATCTGAACTTGTAATTGTCAAATACAGAACTTAAAATTGATAGCTTATAATTATAATTCCAATTATTAGTTGAAGATCTGAACTTGTAATAGGTAAATACAGAACTTCTAATTGTTAATTTCCAACTAAGATTGTAATTAATAATTTGAAGATCTGAACTTGTAATAGTCAAATTCAGAACTTAGAATTCATAACTTCAAATTATGATTGAAAATTATAACTTGAAGATCTGAACTTGTAATTGTAAAATATAGAACTAAGAATTCATAACTTCAAATTATGATTGTAAATAATAATTAGAAGATCTGAACTTGTAATAGTCAAATACAGAACTACGAATTGTTAAATACAAATTATTAGTGCAAATTACAACTTGAAGATCTGAACTTGTAATTGTCAAATACAGAACTTAGAATTCATAACTTCAAATTATGATTGCTAATTATAACTTGAAGATCTGAACTGGTAATAGTCAAATACAGAACTTAGAATTGGGAAATTCAAATTATGATTGCAAATTATTACTTGAAGATCTGAACTTGTAATAGTCAAATACAGAACTTAAAATTGATAGCTTATAATTATAATTGCAAATTATAACTTGAAGATCTGAATTTGTAATAGGTAAATACAGAACTTCGAATTGTTAATTTCAAACTAAGTTTGTAAATAATAATTTGAAGATCTGAACTTGTAATAGTCAAATACAGAACTTCGAATTGTTAAATACAAATTATTAGTGCAAATTATAACTTGAAGATCTGAACTTGTAATAGTCAAATACAGAACTTCGAATTGTTAAATACAAATTATTAGTGCAAATTATAACTTGAAGATCTGAACTTGTAATTGTCAAATACAGAACTTAGAATTCATAACTTCAAATTATGATTGTAAATAATAATTAGAAGATCTGAACTTGTAATAGTCAAATACAGAACTTCGAATTGTTAAATACAAATTATTAGTGCAAATTATAACTTGAAGATCTGAACTCGTAATTGTCAAATACAGAACTTAGAATCGATAGCTTATAATTATAATTGCAAATTATAACTTGAAGATCTGAACTTGTAATAGTCAAATACAGAACTTAAAGTTGATAGCTTATAATTATAATTGCAAATTATAACCTGAAGATCTGAATTTGTAATAGGTAAATACTGAACTTCGAATTGTTACATACAAATTATTAGTGCAAATTATAACTTGAAGATCTGAACTAGTAATTGTCAAATACAGAACTGAGAATTCATAACTTCAAATTATGATTGCTAATTATAACTTGAAGATCTGAACTTGAAATAGTCAAATTCAGAACTTAGAATTGGGAAATTCAAATTCAGATTGCAAATTATAACTTGAAGATCTGAACTTGTAATAGTCAAATACAGGACTTAAAATTGATAGCTTATAATTATAATTGCAAATTATAACTTGAAGATCTGAATTTGTAATAGGTAAATACAGAACTTCGAATTGTTAATTTCAAACTAAGATTGTAAATAATAATTTGAAGATCTGAACTTGTAATAGTCGAATACAGAACTTCGAATTGTTAAATACAAATTATTAGTGCAAATTATAACTTGAAGATCTGAACTTGTAATTGTCAAATACAGAACTTAAAATTGATAGCTTACAATTATAATTGCAAATTATAAGTTGAAGATCTGAACTTGTAATAGGTAAATACAGAACTTCGAATTGTTAATTTCAAACTAAGATTGTAATTAATAATTTGAAGATCTGAACTTGCAATAGTCAAATACAGAACTTCGAATTGTTAAATACAAATTATTAGTGCAAATTATAACTTGAAAATCTGAACTTGTAATTGTCAAATACAGAACTTAAAATTGATAGCTTATAATTATAATTCCAATTATTAGTTGAAGATCTGAACTTGCAATAGGTAAATACAGAACTTCTAATTGTTAATTTCCAACTAAGATTGTAATTAATAATTTGAAGATCTGAACTTGTAATAGTCAAATTCAGAACTTAGAATTCATAACTTCAAATTATGATTGCAAATTATAACTTGAAGATCTGAACTTGTAATTGTAAAATATAGAACTAAGAATTCATAACTTCAAATTATGATTGTAAATAATAATTAGAAGATCTGAACTTGTAATAGTCAAATACAGAACTACGAATTGTTAAATACAAATTATTAGTGCAAATTATAACTTGAAGATCTGAACTTGTAATTGTCAAATACAGAACTTAGAATTCATAACTTCAAATTATGATTGCTAATTATAACTTGAAGATCTGAACTGGTAATAGTCAAATACAGAACTTAGAATTGGGAAATTCAAATTATGATTGCAAATTATTACTTGAAGATCTGAACTTGTAATAGTCAAATACAGAACTTAAAATTGATAGCTTATAATTATAATTGCAAATTATAACTTGAAGATCTGAATTTGTAATAGGTAAATACAGAACTTCGAATTGTTAATTTCAAACTAAGTTTGTAAATAATAATTTGAAGATCTGAACTTGTAATAGTCAAATACAGAACTTCGAATTGTTAAATACAAATTATTAGTGCAAATTATAACTTGAAGATCTGAACTTGTAATAGTCAAATACAGAACTTCGAATTGTTAAATACAAATTATTAGTGCAAATTATAACTTGAAGATCTGAACTTGTAATTGTCAAATACAGAACTTAGAATTCATAACTTCAAATTATGATTGTAAATAATAATTAGAAGATCTGAACTTGTAATAGTCAAATACAGAACTTCGAATTGTTAAATACAAATTATTAGTGCAAATTATAACTTGAAGATCTGAACTCGTAATTGTCAAATACAGAACTTAGAATCGATAGCTTATAATTATAATTGCAAATTATAACTTGAAGATCTGAACTTGTAATAGTCAAATACAGAACTTAAAGTTGATAGCTTATAATTATAATTGCAAATTATAACCTGAAGATCTGAATTTGTAATAGGTCAATACTGAACTTCGAATTGTTACATACAAATTATTAGTGCAAATTATAACTTGAAGATCTGAACTAGTAATTGTCAAATACAGAACTGAGAATTCATAACTTCAAATTATGTTTGCTAATTATAACTTGAAGATCTGAACTTGAAATAGTCAAATTCAGAACTTAGAATTGGGAAATTCAAATTCAGATTGCAAATTATAACTTGAAGATCTGAACTTGTAATAGTCAAATACAGGACTTAAAATTGATAGCTTATAATTATAATTGCAAATTATAACTTGAAGATCTGAATTTGTAATAGGTAAATACAGAACTTCGAATTGTTAATTTCAAACTAAGATTGTAAATAATAATTTGAAGATCTGAACTTGTAATAGTCGAATACAGAACTTCGAATTGTTAAATACAAATTATTAGTGCAAATTATAACTTGAAGATCTGAACTTGTAATTGTCAAATACAGAACTTAAAATTGATAGCTTACAATTATAATTGCAAATTATAAGTTGAAGATCTGAACTTGTAATAGGTAAATACAGAACTTCGAATTGTTAATTTCAAACTAAGATTGTAATTAATAATTTGAAGATCTGAACTTGCAATAGTCAAATACAGAACTTCGAATTGTTAAATACAAATTATTAGTGCAAATTATAACTTGAAAATCTGAACTTGTAATTGTCAAATACAGAACTTAAAATTGATAGCTTATAATTATAATTCCAATTATAAGTTGAAGATCTGAACTTGTAATAGGTAAATACAGAACTTCTAATTGTTAATTTCCAACTAAGATTGTAATTAATAATTTGAAGATCTGAACTTGTAATAGTCAAATTCAGAACTTAGAATTCATAACTTCAAATTATGATTGCAAATTATAACTTGAAGATCTGAACTTGTAATTGTAAAATATAGAACTAAGAATTCATAACTTCAAATTATGATTGTAAATAATAATTAGAAGATCTGAACTTGTAATAGTCAAATACAGCACTACGAATTGTTAAATACAAATTATTAGTGCAAATTATAACTTGAAGATCTGAACTTGTAATTTTCAAATACAGAACTTAGAATTCATAACTTCAAATTATGATTGCTAATTATAACTTGAAGATCTGAACTTGTAATAGATAAATATAGAACTTAGAATTGGGAAATTCAAATTATGATTGCAAATTATAACTTGAAGATCTGAACTTGTAATAGTCAAATACAGAACTTAAAATTGATAGCTTATAATTATAATTGCAAATTATAACTTGAAGATCTGAATTTGTAATAGGTAAATACAGAACTTCGAATTGTTAATTTCAAACTAAGATTGTAAATAATAATTTGAAGATCTGAACTTGTAATAGTCAAATACAGAACTTCGAATTGTTAAATACAAATTATTAGTGCAAATTATAACTTGAAGATCTGAACTTGTAATAGTCAAATACAGAACTTCGAATTGTTAAATACAAATTATTAGTGCAAATTATAACTTGAAGATCTGAACTTGTAATTGTCAAATACAGAACTTAGAATTCATAACTTCAAATTATGATTGTAAATAATAATTAGAAGATCTGAACTTGTAATAGTCAAATACAGAACTTCGAATTGTTAAATACAAATTATTAGTGCAAATTATAACTTGAAGATCTGAACTTGTAATAGTCAAATACAGAACTTCGAATTGTTAAATACAAATTATTAGTGCAAATTATAACTTGAAGATCTGAACTTGTAATTGTCAAATACAGAACTTAGAATTCATAACTTCAAATTATGATTGTAAATAATAATTAGAAGATCTGAACTTGTAATAGTCAAATACAGAACTTCGAATAGTTAAATACAAATTATTAGTGCAAATTATAACTTGAAGATCTGAACTTGTAATTGTCAAATACAGAACTTAGAATTCATAACTTCAAATTATGATTGTAAATAATAATTAGAAGATCTGCACTTGTAATAGTCAAATACAGAACTTCGAATTGTTAAATACAAATTATTAGTGCAAATTATAACTTGAAGATCTGAACTTGTAATTGTCAAATACAGAACTTAGAATTGATAGCTTATAATTATAATTGCAAATTATAACTTGAAGATCTGAACTTGTAATAGTCAAATACAGAACTTAAAATTGATAGCTTATAATTATAATTGCAAATTATAACTTGAAGATCTGAATTTGTAATAGGTAAATACAGAACTTCGAATTGTTAATTTCAAACTAAGTTTGTAAATAATAATTTGAAGATCTGAACTTGTAATAGTCAAATACAGAACTTCGAATTGTTAAATACAAATTATTAGTGCAAATTATAACTTGAAGATCTGAACTTGTAATAGTCAAATACAGAACTTCGAATTGTTAAATACAAATTATTAGTGCAAATTATAACTTGAAGATCTGAACTTGTAATTGTCAAATACAGAACTTAGAATTCATAACTTCAAATTATGATTGTAAATAATAATTAGAAGATCTGAACTTGTAATAGTCAAATACAGAACTTCGAATTGTTAAATACAAATTATTAGTGCAAATTATAACTTGAAGATCTGAACTCGTAATTGTCAAATACAGAACTTAGAATCGATAGCTTATAATTATAATTGCAAATTATAACTTGAAGATCTGAACTTGTAATAGTCAAATACAGAACTTAAAGTTGATAGCTTATAATTATAATTGCAAATTATAACCTGAAGATGTGAATTTGTAATAGGTAAATACTGAACTTCGAATTGTTACATACAAATTATTAGTGCAAATTATAACTTGAAGATCTGAACTAGTAATTGTCAAATACAGAACTGAGAATTCATAACTTCAAATTATGATTGCTAATTATAACTTGAAGATCTGAACTTGTAATAGTCAAATTCAGAACTTAGAATTGGGAAATTCAAATTCAGATTGCAAATTATAACTTGAAGATCTGAACTTGTAATAGTCAAATACAGGACTTAAAATTGATAGCTTATAATTATAATTGCAAATTATAACTTGAAGATCTGAATTTGTAATAGGTAAATACAGAACTTCGAATTGTTAATTTCAAACTAAGATTGTAAATAATAATTTGAAGATCTGAACTTGTAATAGTCGAATACAGAACTTCGAATTGTTAAATACAAATTATTAGTGCAAATTATAACTTGAACATCTGAACTTGTAATTGTCAAATACAGAACTTAAAATTGATAGCTTACAATTATAATTGCAAATTATAAGTTGAAGATCTGAACTTGTAATAGGTAAATACAGAACTTCGAATTGTTAATTTCAAACTAAGATTGTAATTAATAATTTGAAGATCTGAACTTGCAATAGTCAAATACAGAACTTCGAATTGTTAAATACAAATTATTAGTGCAAATTATAACTTGAAAATTTGAACTTGTAATTGTCAAATACAGAACTTAAAATTGATAGCTTATAATTATAATTCCAATTATAAGTTGAAGATCTGAACTTGTAATAGGTAAATACAGAACTTCTAATTGTTAATTTCCAACTAAGATTGTAATTAATAATTTGAAGATCTGAACTTGTAATAGTCAAATTCAGAACTTAGAATTCATAACTTCAAATTATGATTGCAAATTATAACTTGAAGATCTGAACTTGTAATTGTAAAATATAGAACTAAGAATTCATAACTTCAAATTATGATTGTAAATAATAATTAGAAGATCTGAACTTGTAATAGTCAAATACAGCACTACGAATTGTTAAATACAAATTATTAGTGCAAATTATAACTTGAAGATCTGAACTTGTAATTTTCAAATACAGAACTTAGAATTCATAACTTCAAATTATGATTGCTAATTATAACTTGAAGATCTGAACTTGTAATAGATAAATACAGAACTTAGAATTGGGAAATTCAAATTATGATTGCAAATTATAACTTGAAGATCTGAACTTGTAATAGTCAAATACAGAACTTAAAATTGATAGCTTATAATTATAATTGCAAATTATAACTTGAAGATCTGAATTTGTAATAGGTAAATACAGAACTTCGAATTGATAATTTCAAACTAAGATTGTAAATAATAATTTGAAGATCTGAACTTGTAATAGTCAAATACAGAACATCGAATTGTTAAATACAAATTATTAGTGCAAATTATAACTTGAAGATCTGAACTTGTAATAGTCAAATACAGAACTTCGAATTGTTAAATACAAATTATTAGTGCAAATTATAACTTGAAGATCTGAACTTGTAATTGTCAAATACAGAACTTAGAATTCATAACTTCAAATTATGATTGTAAATAATAATTAGGTGATCTGAACTTGTAATAGTCAAATACAGAACTTCGAATTGTTAAATACAAATTATTAGTGCAAATTATAACTTGAAGATCTGAACTTGTAATAGTCAAATACAGAACTTCGAATTGTTAAATACAAATTATTAGTGCAAATTATAACTTGAAGATCTGAACTTGTAATTGTCAAATACAGAACTTAGAATTCATAACTTCAAATTATGATTGTAAATAATAATTAGAAGATCTGAACTTGTAATAGTCAAATACAGAACTTCGAATTGTTAAATACAAATTATTAGTGCAAATTATAACTTGAAGATCTGAACTTGTAATTGTCAAATACAGAACTTAGAATTGATAGCTTATAATTATAATTGCAAATTATAACTTGAAGATCTGAACTTGTAATAGTCAAATACAGAACTTAAAATTGATAGCTTATAATTATAATTGCAAATTATAACCTGAAGATCTGAATTTGTAATAGGTAAATACTGAACTTCGAATTGTTAATTTCAAACTAAGATAGTAATTAATAATTTGAAGATCTGTACTTGTAATAGTCAAATACAGAACTTCGAATTGTTAAATACAAATTATTAGTGCAAATTATAACTTGAAGATCTGAACTTGTAATTGTCAAATACAGAACTTAGAATTCATAACTTCAAATTATGATTGCAAATTATAACTTGAAGATCTGAACTTGTAATTGTCTAATACAGAACTTAGAATTCATAACTTCAAATTATGATTGTAAATAATAATTAGAAGATCTGAACTTGTAATAGTCAAATACAGAACTTCGAATTGTTAAATACAAATTATTAGTGCAAATTATAACTTGAAGATCTGAACTTGTAATTGTCAAATACAGAACTTAAAATTGATAGCTTATAATTATAATTGCAAATTATAAGTTGAAGATCTGAACTTGTAATAGGTAAATACAGAACTTCGAATTGTTAATTTCAAACTAAGATTGTAATTAATAATTTGAAGATCTGAACTTGTAATAGTCAAATACAGAACTTCGAATTGTTAAATACAAATTATTAGTGCAAATTATAACTTGAAGATCTGAACTTGTAATTGTCAAATACAGCACTTAGAATTCATAACTTCAAATTATGATTGCAAATTATAACTTGAAGATCTGAACTTGTAATTGTTAAATACAGAACTTAGAATTCATAACTTCAAATTATGATTGTAAATAATAATTAGAAGATCTGAACTTGTAATAGTCAAATACAGAACTTCGAATTGTTAAATACAAATTATTAGTGCAAATAATAACTTGAAGATCTGAACTTGTAATTGTCTAATACAGAACTTAGAATTGATAGCTTAAAATTATAATTGCAAATTATAACTTGAAGATCTGAACTTGTAATAGTGAATTACAGAACTTCGAATTGTTAAATACAAATTATTAGTACAAGTAATAACTTGAAGATCTGAACTTGTAATTGTCAAATACAGAACTTAAAATGGATAGCTTTAAATTATAATTGCAAATTATAACTAGAAGATCTGAACTTGTAATAGGTAAATACAGAACTTCGAATTGTTAATTTCAAACTAAGATTGTAAATAATAATTTGAAGATATGAACTTGTAATAGTCAAATACAGATCTTCGAATTGTTAAATACAAATTATTAGTGCAAATTATAACTTGAAGATCTGAACTTGTAATTGTCAAATACAGAACTTAAAATTGATAGCTTATAATTATAATTGCAAATTATAAGTTGAAGATCTGAACTTGTAATAGGTAAATACAGAACTTCTAATTGTTAATTTCCAACTAAGATTGTAATTAATAATTTGAAGATCTCAACTTGTAATAGTCAAATTCAGAACTTAGAATTCATAATGTCAAATTATGATTGCAAATTATAACTTGAAGATCTGAACTTGTAATTGTAAAATACAGAACTAAGAATTCATAACTTCAAATTATGATTGTAAATAATAATTAGAAGATCTGAACTTGTAATAGTCAAATACAGAACTACGAATTGTTAAATACAAATTATTAGTGCATATTATAACTTGAAGATCTGAACTAGTAATTGTCAAATACAGAACTTAGAATTCATAACTTCAAATTATGATTGCTAATTATAACTTGAAGATCTGAACTTGTAATAGTCAAATTCAGAACTTAGAATTGGGAAATTCAAATTATGATTGCAAATTATAACTTGAAGATCTGAACTTGTAATAGTCAAATACAGAACTTAAAATTGATAGCTTATAATTATAATTGCAAATTATAACTTGAAGATCTGAATTTGTAATAGGTAAATACAGAACTTCGAATTGTTAATTTCAAACTAAGATTGTAAATAATAATTTGAAGATCTGAACTTGTAATAGTCTAATACAGAACTTCGAATTGTTAAATACAAATTATTAGTGCAAATTATAACTTGAAGATCTGAACTTGTAATTGTCAAATACAGAACTTAAAATTGATAGCTTATAATTATAATTGCAAATTATAAGATGAAGATCAGAACTTGTAATAGGTAAATACAGAACTTCGTATTGTTAATTTCAAACTAAGATTGTAATTAATAATTTGAAGATCTGAACTTGCAATAGTCAAATTCAGAACTTCGAATTGTTAAATACAAATTATTAGTGCAAATTATAACTTGAAATTCTGAACTTGTAATTGTCAAATACAGAACTTAAAATTGATAGCTTATAATTATAATTGCAAATTATAAGTTGAAGATCTGAACTTGTAATAGGTAAATACAGAACTTCTAATTGTTAATTTCCAACTAAGAATGTAATTAATAATTTGAAGATCTGAACTTGTAATAGTCAAATTCAGAACTTAGAATTCATAACTTCAAATTATGATTGCAAATTATAACTTGAAGATCTGAACTTGTAATTGTAAAATATAGAACTAAGAATTCATAACTTCAAATTATGATTGTAAATAATAATTAGAAGATCTGAACTTGTAATAGTCAAATACAGAGCTACGAATTGTTAAATACAAATTATTAGTGCAAATTATAACTTGAAGATCTGAACTTGTAATTGTCAAATACAGAACTTAGAATTCATAACTTCAAATTATGATTGCTAATTATAACTTGAAGATCTGAACTGGTAATAGTCAAATACAGAACTAGGAATTGGGAAATTCAAATTATGATTGCAAATTATTACTTGAAGATCTGAACTTGTAATAGTCAAATACAGAACTTAAAATTGATAGCTTATAATTATAATTGCAAATTATAACTTGCAGATCTGAATTTGTAATAGGTACATACAGAACTTCGAATTGTTAATTTCAAACTAAGTTTGTAAATAATAATTTGAAGATCTGAACTTGTAATAGTCAAATACAGAACTTCGAATTGTTAAATACAAATTATTAGTGCAAATTATAACTTGAAGATCTGAACTTGTAATAGTCAAATACAGAACTTCGAATTGTTAAATACAAATTATTAGTGCAAATTATAACTTGAAGATCTGAACTTGTAATTGTCAAATACAGAACTTAGAATTCATAACTTCAAATTATGATTGTAAATAATAATTAGAAGATCTGAACTTGTAATAGTCAAATACAGAACTTCGAATTGTTAAATACAAATTATTAGTGCAAATTATAACTTGAAGATCTGAACTTGTAATTGTCAAATACAGAACTTAGAATTGATAGCTTATAATTATAATTGCAAATTATAACTTGTAGATCTGAACTTGTAATAGTCAAATACAGAACTTAAAGTTGATAGCTTATAATTATAATTGCAAATTATAACCTGAAGATCTGAATTTGTAATAGGTAAATACTGAACTTCGAATTGTTAATTTCAAACTAAGATAGTAATTAATAATTTGAAGATCTGTACTTGTAATAGTCAAATACAGAACTTCGAATTGTTAAATACAAATTATTAGTGCAAATTATAACTTGAAGATCTGAACTTGTAATTGTCAAATACAGAACTTAGAATTCATAACTTCAAATTATGATTGCAAATTATAACTTGAAGATCTGAACTTGTAATTGTCTAATACAGAACTTAGAATTCATAACTTCAAATTATGATTGTAAATAATAATTAGAAGATCTGAACTTGTAATAGTCAAATACAGAACTTCGAATTGTTAAATACAAATTATTAGTGCAAATTATAACTTGAAGATCTGAACTTGTAATTGTCAAATACAGAACTTAAAATTGATAGCTTATAATTATAATTGCAAATTATAAGTTGAAGATCTGAACTTGTAATAGGTAAATACAGAACTTCGAATTGTTAATTTCAAACTAAGATTGTAATTAATAATTTGAAGATCTGAACTTGTAATAGTCAAATACAGAACTTCGAATTGTTAAATACAAATTATTAGTGCAAATTATAACTTGAAGATCTGAACTTGTAATTGTCAAATACAGCACTTAGAATTCATAACTTCAAATTATGATTGCAAATTATAACTTGTAGATCTGAACTTGTAATTGTTAAATACAGAACTTAGAATTCATAACTTCAAATTATGATTGTAAATAATAATTAGAAGATCTGAACTTGTAATAGTCAAATACAGAACTTCGAATTGTTAAATACAAATTATTAGTGCAAATAATAACTTGAAGATCTGAACTTGTAATTGTCTAATACAGAACTTAGAATTGATAGCTTAAAATTATAATTGCAAATTATAACTTGAAGTTCTGAACTTGTAATAGTGAATTACAGAACTTCGAATTGTTAAATACAAATTATTAGTACAAATTATAACTTGAAGATCTGAACTTGTAATTGTCAAATACAGAACTTAAAATTGATAGCTTTAAATTATAATTGCAAATTATAACTAGAAGATCTGAACTTGTAATAGGTAAATACAGAACTTCGTATTGTTAATTTCAAACTAAGATTGTAATTAATAATTTGAAGATCTGAACTTGCAATAGTCAAATTCAGAACTTCGAATTGTTAAATACAAATTATTAGTGCAAATTATAACTTGAAATTCTGAACTTGTAATTGTCAAATACAGAACTTAAAATTGATAGCTTAAAATTATAATTGCAAATTATAACTTGAAGATCTGAACTTGTAATAGTGAATTACAGAACTTCGAATTGTTAAATACAAATTATTAGTACAAATTATAACTTGAAGATCTGAACTTGTAATTGTCAAATACAGAACTTAAAATTGATAGCTTTAAATTATAATTGCAAATTATAACTAGAAGATCTGAACTTGTAATAGGTAAATACAGAACTTCGAATTGTTAATTTCAAACTAAGATTGTAAATAATAATTTGAAGATATGAACTTGTAATAGTCAAATACAGATCTTCGAATTGTTAAATACAAATTATTAGTGCAAATTATAACTTGAAGATCTGAACTTGTAATTGTCAAATACAGAACTTAAAATTGATAGCTTATAATTATAATTGCAAATTATAACTTGAAGATCTGAACTTGTAATAGTCAAATTCAGAACTTAGAATTGGGAAATTCAAATTATGATTGCAAATTATAACTTGAAGATCTGAACTTGTAATAGTCAAATACAGAACTTAAAATTGATAGCTTATAATTATAATTGCAAATTATAACTTGAAGATCTGAATTTGTAATAGGTAAATACAGAACTTCGAATTGTTAATTTCAAACTAAGATTGTAAATAATAATTTGAAGATCTGAACTTGTAATAGTCTAATACAGAACTTCGAATTGTTAAATACAAATTATTAGTGCAAATTATAACTTGAAGATCTGAACTTGTAATTGTCAAATACAGAACTTAAAATTGATAGCTTATAATTATAATTGCAAATTATAAGTTGAAGATCAGAACTTGTAATAGGTAAATACAGAACTTCGTATTGTTAATTTCAAACTAAGATTGTAATTAATAATTTGAAGATCTGAACTTGCAATAGTCAAATTCAGAACTTCGAATTGTTAAATACAAATTATTAGTGCAAATTATAACTTGATATTCTGAACTTGTAATTGTCAAATACAGAACATAAAATTGATAGCTTATAATTATAATTGCAAATTATAAGTTGAAGATCTGAACTTGTAATAGGTAAATACAGAACTTCTAATTGTTAATTTCCAACTAAGAATGTAATTAATAATTTGAAGATCTGAACTTGTAATAGTCAAATTCAGAACTTAGAATTCATAACTTCAAATTATGATTGCAAATTATAACTTGAAGATCTGAACTTGTAATTGTAAAATATAGAACTAAGAATTCATAACTTCAAATTATGATTGTAAATAATAATTAGAAGATCTGAACTTGTAATAGTCAAATACAGAGCTACGAATTGTTAAATACAAATTATTAGTGCAAATTATAACTTGAAGATCTGAACTTGTAATTGTCAAATACAGAACTTAGAATTCATAACTTCAAATTATGATTGCTAATTATAACTTGAAGATCTGAACTGGTAATAGTCAAATACAGAACTTAGAATTGGGAAATTCAAATTATGATTGCAAATTATTACTTGAAGATCTGAACTTGTAATAGTCAAATACAGAACTTAAAATTGATAGCTTATAATTATAATTGCAAATTATAACTTGAAGATCTGAATTTGTAATAGGTAAGTACAGAACTTCGAATTGTTAATTTCAAACTAAGTTTGTAAATAATAATTTGAAGATCTGAACTTGTAATAGTCAAATACAGAACTTCGAATTGTTAAATACAAATTATTAGTGCAAATTATAACTTGAAGATCTGAACTTGTAATAGTCAAATACAGAACTTCGAATTGTTAAATACAAATTATTAGTGCAAATTATAACTTGAAGATCTGAACTTGTAATTGTCAAATACAGAACTTAGAATTCATAACTTCAAATTATGATTGTAAATAATAATTAGAAGATCTGAACTTGTAATAGTCAAATACAGAACTTCGAATTGTTAAATACAAATTATTAGTGCAAATTATAACTTGAAGATCTGAACTTGTAATTGTCAAATACAGAACTTAGAATTGATAGCTTATAATTATAATTGCAAATTATAACTTGAAGATCTGAACTTGTAATAGTCAAATACAGAACTTAAAGTTGATAGCTTATAATTATAATTGCAAATTATAACCTGAAGATCTGAATTTGTAATAGGTAAATACTGAACTTCGAAGTGTTAATTTCAAACTAAGATAGTAATTAATAATTTGAAGATCTGTACTTGTAATAGTCAAATACAGAACTTCGAATTGTTAAATACAAATTATTAGTGCAAATTATAACTTGAAGATCTGAACTTGTAATTGTCAAATACAGAACTTAGAATTCATAACTTCAAATTATGATTGCAAATTATAACTTGAAGATCTGAACTTGTAATTGTCTAATACAGAACTTAGAATTCATAACTTCAAATTATGATTGTAAATAATAATTAGAAGATCTGAACTTGTAATAGTCAAATACAGAACTTCGAATTGTTAAATACAAATTATTAGTGCAAATTATAACTTGAAGATCTGAACTTGTAATTGTCAAATACAGAACTTAAAATTGATAGCTTATAATTATAATTGCAAATTATAAGTTGAAGATCTGAACTTGTAATAGGTAAATACAGAACTTCGAATTGTTAATTTCAAACTAAGATTGTAATTAATAATTTGAAGATCTGAACTTGTAATAGTCAAATACAGAACTTCGAATTGTTAAATACAAATTATTAGTGCAAATTATAACTTGAAGATCTGAACTTGTAATTGTCAAATACAGCACTTAGAATTCATAACTTCAAATTATGATTGCAAATTATAACTTGAAGATCTGAACTTGTAATTGTTAAATACAGAACTTAGAATTCATAACTTCAAATTATGATTGTAAATAATAATTAGAAGATCTGAACTTGTAATAGTCAAATACAGAACTTCGAATTGTTAAATACAAATTATTAGTGCAAATAATAACTTGAAGATCTGAACTTGTAATTGTCTAATACAGAACCTAGGATTGATAGCTTAAAATTATAATTGCAAATTATAACTTGAAGTTCTGAACTTGTAATAGTGAATTACAGAACTTCGAATTGTTAAATACAAATTATTAGTGCATATTATAACTTGAAGATCTGAACTAGTAATTGTCAAATACAGAACTTAGAATTCATAACTTCAAATTATGATTGCTAATTATAACTTGAAGATCTGAACTTGTAATAGTCAAATTCAGAACTTAGAATTGGGAAATTCAAATTATGATTGCAAATTATAACTTGAAGATCTGAACTTGTAATAGTCAAATACAGAACTTAAAATTGATAGCTTATAATTATAATTGCAAATTATAACTTGAAGATCTGAATTTGTAATAGGTAAATACAGAACTTCGAATTGTTAATTTCAAACTAAGATTGTAAATAATAATTTGAAGATCTGAACTTGTAATAGTCTAATACAGAACTTCGAATTGTTAAATACAAATTATTAGTGCAAATTATAACTTGAAGATCTGAACTTGTAATTGTCAAATACAGAACTTAAAATTGATAGCTTATAATTATAATTGCAAATTATAAGTTGAAGATCAGAACTTGTAATAGGTAAATACAGAACTTCGTATTGTTAATTTCAAACTAAGATTGTAATTAATAATTTGAAGATCTGAACTTGCAATAGTCAAATTCAGAACTTCGAATTGTTAAATACAAATTATTAGTGCAAATTATAACTTGAAATTCTGAACTTGTAATTGTCAAATACAGAACATAAAATTGATAGCTTATAATTATAATTGCAAATTATAAGTTGAAGATCTGAACTTGTAATAGGTAAATACAGAACTTCTAATTGTTAATTTCCAACTAAGAATGTAATTAATAATTTGAAGATCTGAACTTGTAATAGTCAAATTCAGAACTTAGAATTAATAACTTCTAATTATGATTGCAAATTATAACTTGAAGATCTGAACTTGTAATTGTAAAATATAGAACTAAGAATTCATAACTTCAAATTATGATTGTAAATAATAATTAGAAGATCTGAACTTGTAATAGTCAAATACAGAGCTACGAATTGTTAAATACAAATTATTAGTGCAAATTATAACTTTAAGATCTGAACTTGTAATTGTCAAATACAGAACTTAGAATTCATAACTTCAAATTATGATTGCTAATTATAACTTGAAGATCTGAACTGGTAATAGTCAAATACAGAACTTAGAATTGGGAAATTCAAATTATGATTGCAAATTATTACTTGAAGATCTGAACTTGTAATAGTCAAATACAGAACTTAAAATTGATAGCTTATAATTATAATTGCAAATTATAACTTGAAGATCTGAATTTGTAATAGGTAAATACAGAACTTCGAATTGTTAATTTCAAACTAAGTTTGTAAATAATAATTTGAAGATCTGAACTTGTAATAGTCAAATACAGAACTTCGAATTGTTAAATACAAATTATTAGTGCAAATTATAACTTGAAGATCTGAACTTGTAATAGTCAAATACAGAACTTCGAATTGTTAAATACAAATTATTAGTGCAAATTATAACTTGAAGATCTGAACTTGTAATTGTCAAATACAGAACTTAGAATTCATAACTTCAAATTATGATTGCTAATTATAACTTGAAGATCTGAACTTGTAATAGTCAAATTCAGAACTTAGAATTGGGAAATTCAAATTATGATTGCAAATTATAACTTGAAGATCTGAACTTGTAATAGTCAAATACAGAACTTAAAATTGATAGCTTATAATTATAATTGCAAATTATAACTTGAAGATCTGAATTTGTAATAGTCAAATACAGAACTTAAAGTTGATAGCTTATAATTATAATTGCAAATTATAACCTGAAGATCTGAATTTGTAATAGGTAAATACTGAACTTCGAAGTGTTAATTTCAAACTAAGATAGTAATTAATAATTTGAAGATCTGTACTTGTAATAGTCAAATACAGAACTTCGAATTGTTAAATACAAATTATTAGTGCAAATTATAACTTGAAGATCTGAACTTGTAATTGTCAAATACAGAACTTAAAATTGATAACTTATAATTATAATTGCAAATTATAACTTGAAGATCTGAATTTGTAATAGGTAAATACAGAACTTCGAATTGTTAATTTCAAACTAAGATTGTAAATAATAATTTGAAGATCTGAACTTGTAATAGTCTAATACAGAACTTCGAATTGTTAAATACAAATTATTAGTGCAAATTATAACTTGAAGATCTGAACTTGTAATTGTCAAATACAGAACTTAAAATTGATAGCTTATAATTATAATTGCAAATTATAAGTTGAAGATCAGAACTTGTAATAGGTAAATACAGAACTTCGTATTGTTAATTTCAAACTAAGATTGTAATTAATAATTTGAAGATCTGAACTTGCAATAGTCAAATTCAGAACTTCGAATTGTTAAATACAAATTATTAGTGCAAATTATAACTTGAAATTCTGAACTTGTAATTGTCAAATACAGAACATAAAATTGATAGCTTATAATTATAATTGCAAATTATAAGTTGAAGATCTGAACTTGTAATAGGTAAATACAGAACTTCTAATTGTTAATTTCCAACTAAGAATGTAATTAATAATTTGAAGATCTGAACTTGTAATAGTCAAATTCAGAACTTAGAATTAATAACTTCTAATTATGATTGCAAATTATAACTTGAAGATCTGAACTTGTAATTGTAAAATATAGAACTAAGAATTCATAACTTCAAATTATGATTGTAAATAATAATTAGAAGATCTGAACTTGTAATAGTCAAATACAGAGCTACGAATTGTTAAATACAAATTATTAGTGCAAATTATAACTTGAAGATCTGAACTTGTAATTGTCAAATACAGAACTTAGAATTCATAACTTCAAATTATGATTGCAAATTATAACTTGAAGATCTGAACTTGTAATTGTAAAATATAGAACTAAGAATTCATAACTTCAAATTATGATTGTAAATAATAATTAGAAGATCTGAACTTGTAATAGTCAAATACAGAACTACGAATTGTTAAATACAAATTATTAGTTCAAATTATAACTTGAAGATCTGAACTTGTAATTGTCAAATACAGAACTTAGAATTCATAACTTCAAATTATGATTGCTAATTATAACTTGAAGATCTGAACTGGTAATAGTCAAATACAGAACTTAGAATTGGGAAATTCAAATTATGCTTGCAAATTATTACTTGAAGATCTGAACTTGTAATAGTCAAATACAGAACTTAAAATTGATAGCTTATAATTATAATTGCAAATTATAACTTGAAGATCTGAACTTGTAATAGTCAAATACAGAACTTAGAATTCATAACTTCAAATTATGATTGTAAATAATAATTAGAAGATCTGAACTTGTAATAGTCAAATACAGAACTTCGAATTGTTAAATACAAATTATTAGTGCAAATTATAACTTGAAGATCTGAACTTGTAATTGTCAAATACAGAACTTAGAATTGATAGCTTATAATTATAATTGCAAATTATAACTTGAAGATCTGAACTTGTAATAGTCAAATACAGAACTTAAAATTGATAGCTTATAATTATAATTGCAAATTATAACCTGAAGATCTGAATTTGTAATAGGTAAATACTGAACTTCGAATTGTTAATTTCAAACTAAGATAGTAATTAATAATTTGAAGATCTGAACTTGTAATTGTCAAATACAGAACTTAAAATTGATAGTTTATAATTATAATTGCAAATTATAAGTTGAAGATCTGAACTTGTAATAGGTAAATACAGAACTTCTAATTGTTAATTTCCAACTAAGATTGTAATCAATAATTTGAAGATCTCAACTTGTAATAGTCAAATTCAGAACTTAGAATTCATAATGTCAAATTATGATTGCAAATTATAACTTGAAGATCTGAACTTGTAATTGTAAAATACAGAACTAAGAATTCATAACTTCAAATTATGATTGTAAATAATAATTAGAAGATCTGAACTTGTAATAGTCAAATACAGAACTACGAATTGTTAAATACAAATTATTAGTGCATATTATAACTTGAAGATCTGAACTAGTAATTGTCAAATACAGAACTTAGAATTCATAACTTCAAATTATGATTGCTAATTATAACTTGAAGATCTGAACTTGTAATATGCAAATTCAGAACTTAGAATTGGGAAATTCAAATTATGATTGCAAATTATAACTTGAAGATCTGAACTTGTAATAGTCAAATACAGAACTTAAAATTGATAGCTTATAATTATAATTGCAAATTATAACTTGAAGATCTGAATTTGTAATAGGTAAATACAGAACTTCGAATTGTTAATTTCAAACTAAGATTGTAAATAATAATTTGAAGATCTGAACTTGTAATAGTCTAATACAGAACTTCGAATTGTTAAATACAAATTATTAGTGCAAATTATAACTTGAAGATCTGAACTTGTAATTGTCAAATACAGAACTTAAAATTGATAGCTTATAATTATAATTGCAAATTATAAGTTGAAGATCAGAACTTGTAATAGGTAAATACAGAACTTCGTATTGTTAATTTCAAACTAAGATTGTAATTAATAATTTGAAGATCTGAACTTGCAATAGTCAAATTCAGAACTTCGAATTGTTAAATACAAATTATTAGTGCAAATTATAACTTGAAATTCTGAACTTGTAATTGTCAAATACAGAACTTAAAATTGATAGCTTATAATTATAATTGCAAATTATAAGTTGAAGATCTGAACTTGTAATAGGTAAATACAGAACTTCTAATTGTTAATTTCCAACTAAGAATGTAATTAATAATTTGAAGATCTGAACTTGTAATAGTCAAATTCAGAACTTAGAATTCATAACTTCAAATTATGATTGCAAATTATAACTTGAAGATCTGAACTTGTAATTGTAAAATATAGAACTAAGAATTCATAACTTCAAATTATGATTGTAAATAATAATTAGAAGATCTGAACTTGTAATAGTCAAATACAGAGCTACGAATTGTTAAATACAAATTATTAGTGCAAATTATAACTTGAAGATCTGAACTTGTAATTGTCAAATACAGAACTTAGAATTCATAACTTCAAATTATGATTGCTAATTATAACTTGAAGATCTGAACTGGTAATAGTCAAATACAGAACTTAGAATTGGGAAATTCAAATTATGATTGCAAATTATTACTTGAAGATCTGAACTTGTAATAGTCAAATACAGAACTTAAAATTCATAGCTTATAATTATAATTGCAAATTATAACTTGAAGATCTGAATTTGTAATAGGTAAATACAGAACTTCGAATTGTTAATTTCAAACTAAGTTTGTAAATAATAATTTGAAGATCTGAACTTGTAATAGTCAAATACAGAACTTCGAATTGTTAAATACAAATTATTAGTGCAAATTATAACTTGAAGATCTGAACTTGTAATAGTCAAATACAGAACTTCGAATTGTTAAATACAAATTATTAGTGCAAATTATAACCTGAAGATCTGAACTTGTAATTGTCAAATACAGAGCTTAGAATTCATAACTTCAAATTATGATTGTAAATAATAATTAGAAGATCTGAACTTGTAATAGTCAAATACAGAACTTCGAATTGTTAAATACAAATTATTAGTGCAAATTATAACTTGAAGATCTGAACTTGTAATTGTCAAATACAGAACTTAGAATTGATAGCTTATAATTATAATTGCAAAATATAACTTGAAGATCTGAACTTGTAATAGTCAAATACAGAACTTAAAGTTGATAGCTTATAATTATAATTGCAAATTATAACCTGAAGATCTGAATTTGTAATAGGTAAATACTGAACTTCGAATTGTTAATTTCAAACTAAGATAGTAATTAATAATTTGAAGATCTGTACTTGTAATAGTCAAATACAGAACTTCGAATTGTTAAATACAAATTATTAGTGCAAATTATAACTTGAAGATCTGAACTTGTAATTGTCAAATACAGAACTTAGAATTCATAACTTCAAATTATGATTGCAAATTATAACTTGAAGATCTGAACTTGTAATTGTCTAATACAGAACTTAGAATTCATAACTTCAAATTATGATTTTAAATAATAATTAGAAGATCTGAACTTGTAATAGTCAAATACAGAACTTCGAATTGTTAAATACAAATTATTAGTGCAAATTATAACTTGAAGATCTGAACTTGTAATTGTCAAATACAGAACTTAAAATTGATAGCTTATAATTATAATTGCAAATTATAAGTTGAAGATCTGAACTTGTAATAGGTAAATACAGAACTTCGAATTGTTAATTTCAAACTAAGATTTTAATTAATAATTTGAAGATCTGAACTTGTAATAGTCAAATACAGAACTTCGAATTGTTAAATACAAATTATTAGTGCAAATTATAACTTGAAGATCTGAACTTGTAATTGTCAAATACAGCACTTAGAATTCATAACTTCAAATTATGATTGCAAATTATAACTTGAAGATCTGAACTTGTAATTGTTAAATACAGAACTTAGAATTCATAACTTCAAATTATGATTGTAAATAATAATTAGAAGATCTGAACTTGTAATAGTCAAATACAGAACTTCGAATTGTTAAATACAAATTATTAGTGCAAATAATAACTTGAAGATCTGAACTTGTAATTGTCTAATACAGAACTTAGAATTGATAGCTTAAAATTATAATTGCAAATTATAACTTGAAGTTCTGAACTTGTAATAGTGAATTACAGAACTTCGAATTGTTAAATACAAATTATTAGTACAAATTATAACTTGAAGATCTGAACTTGTAATTGTCAAATACAGAACTTAAAATTGATAGCTTTAAATTATAATTGCAAATTATAACTAGAAGATCTGAACTTGTAATAGGTAAATACAGAACTTCGTATTGTTAATTTCAAACTAAGATTGTAATTAATAATTTGAAGATCTGAACTTGCAATAGTCAAATTCAGAACTTCGAATTGTTAAATACAAATTATTAGTGCAAATTATAACTTGAAATTCTGAACTTGTAATTGTCAAATACAGAACTTAAAATTGATAGCTTATAATTATAATTGCAAATTATAAGTTGAAGATCTGAACTTGTAATAGGTAAATACAGAACTTCTAATTGTTAATTTCCAACTAAGAATGTAATTAATAATTTGAAGATCTGAACTTGTAATAGTCAAATTCAGAACTTAGAATTCATAACTTCAAATTATGATTGCAAATTATAACTTGAAGATCTGAACTTGTAATTGTAAAATATAGAACTAAGAATTCATAACTTCAAATTATGATTGTAAATAATAATTAGAAGATCTGAACTTGTAATAGTCAAATACAGAACTACGAATTGTTAAATACAAATTATTAGTGCAAATTATAACTTGAAGATCTGAACTTGTAATTGTCAAATACAGAACTTAGAATTCATAACTTCAAATTATGATTGCTAATTATAACTTGAAGATCTGAACTGGTAATAGTCAAATACAGAACTTAGAATTGGGAAATTCAAATTATGCTTGCAAATTATTACTTGAAGATCTGAACTTGTAATAGTCAAATACAGAACTTAAAATTGATAGCTTATAATTATAATTGCAAATTATAACTTGAAGATCTGAATTTGTAATAGGTAAATACAGAACTTCGAATTGTTAATTTCAAACTAAGTTTGTAAATAATAATTTGAAGATCTGAACTTGTAATAGTCAAATACAGAACTTCGAATTGTTAAATACAAATTATTAGTGCAAATTATAACTTGAAGATCTGAACTTGTAATAGTCAAATACAGAACTTAGAATTCATAACTTCAAATTATGATTGTAAATAATAATTAGAAGATCTGAACTTGTAATAGTCAAATACAGAACTTCGAATTGTTAAATACAAATTATTAGTGCAAATTATAACTTGAAGATCTCAACTTGTAATTGTCAAATACAGAACTTAGAATTGATAGCTTATAATTATAATTGCAAATTATAACTTGAAGATCTGAACTTGTAATAGTCAAATACAGAACTTAAAATTGATAGCTTATAATTATAATTGCAAATTATAACCTGAAGATCTGAATTTGTAATAGGTAAATACTGAACTTCGAATTGTTAATTTCAAACTAAGATAGTAATTAATAATTTGAAGATCTGTACTTGTAATAGTCAAATACAGAACTTCGAATTGTTAAATACAAATTATTAGTGCAAATTATAACTTGAAGATCTGAACTTGTAATTGTCAAATACAGAACTTAGAATTCATAACTTCAAATTATGATTGCAAATTATAACTTGAAGATCTGAACTTGTAATTGTCTAATACAGAACTTAGAATTCATAACTTCAAATTATGATTGTAAATAATAATTAGAAGATCTGAACTTGTAATAGTCAAATACAGAACTTCGAATTGTTAAATACAAATTATTAGTGCAAATTATAACTTGAAGATCTGAACTTGTAATTGTCAAATACAGAACTTAAAATTGATAGCTTATAATTATAATTGCAAATTATAAGTTGAAGATCTGAACTTGTAATAGGTAAATACAGAACTTCGAATTGTTAATTTCAAACTCAGATTGTAATTAATAATTTGAAGATCTGAACTTGTAATAGTCAAATACAGAACTTCGAATTGTTAAATACAAATTATTAGTGCAAATTATAACTTGAAGATCTGAACTTGTAATTGTCAAATTAAGCACTTAGAATTCATAACTTCAAATTATGATTGCAAATTATAACTTGAAGATCTGAACTTGTAATTGTTAAATACAGAACTTAGAATTCATAACTTCAAATTATGATTGTAAATAATAATTAGAAGATCTGAACTTGTAATAGTCAAATACAGAACTTCGAATTGTTAAATACAAATTATTAGTGCAAATAATAACTTGAAGATCTGAACTTGTAATTGTCTAATACAGAACTTAGAATTGATAGCTTAAAATTATAATTGCAAATTATAACTTGAAGATCTGAACTTGTAATAGTGAATTACAGAACTTCGAATTGTTAAATACAAATTATTATTACAAATTATAACTTCAAGATCTGAACTTGTAATTGTCAAATACAGAACTTAAAATTGATAGCTTTAAATTATAATTGCAAATTATAACTAGAAGATCTGAACTTGTAATAGGTAAATACAGAACTTCGAATTGTTAATTTCAAACTAAGATTGTAAATAATAATTTGAAGATATGAACTTGTAATAGTCAAATACAGATCTTCGAATTGTTAAATACAAATTATTAGTGCAAATTATAACTTGAAGATCTGAACTTGTAATTGTCAAATACAGAACTTAAAATTGATAGCTTATAATTATAATTGCAAATTATAAGTTGAAGATCTGAACTTGTAATAGGTAAATACAGAACTTCTAATTGTTAATTTCCAACTAAGATTGTAATTAATAATTTGAATATCTCAACTTGTAATAGTCAAATTCAGAACTTCGAATTCATAATTTCAAATTATGATTGCAAATTATAACTTGAAGATCTGAACTTGTAATTGTAAAATACAGAACTAAGAATTCATAACTTCAAATTATGATTGTAAATAATAATTAGAAGATCTGAACTTGTAATGGTCAAATACAGAACTACGAATTGTTAAATACAAATTATTAGTGCATATTATAACTTGAAGATCTGAACTAGTAATTGTCAAATACAGAACTTAGAATTCATAACTTCAAATTATGATTGCTAATTATAACTTGAAGATCTGAACTAGTAATAGTCAAATTCAGAACTTAGAATTGGGAAATTCAAATTATGATTGCAAATTATAACTTGAAGATCTGAACTTGTAATAGTCAAATACAGAACTTAAAATTGATAGCTTATAATTATAATTGCAAATTATAACTTGAAGATCTGAATTTGTAATAGGTAAATACAGAACTTCGAATTGTTAATTTCAAACTAAGATTGTAAATAATAATTTGAAGATCTGAACTTGTAATAGTCTAATACAGAACTTCGAATTGTTAAATACAAATTATTAGTGCAAATTATAACTTGAAGATCTGAACTTGTAATTGTCAAATACAGAACTTAAAATTGATAGCTTATAATTATAATTGCAAATTATAAGTTGAAGATCTGAACTTGTAATAGGTAAATACAGAACTTCGTATTGTTAATTTCAAACTAAGATTGTAATTAATAATTTGAAGATCTGAACTTGTAATAGTCAAATACAGAACAACGAATTGTTAAATACAAATTATTAGTGCAAATTATAACTTGAAGATCTGAACTTGTAATTGTCAAATACAGAACTTAGAATTCATAACTTCAAATTATGATTGCTAATTATAACTTGAAGATCTGAACTAGTAATAGTCAAATTCAGAACTTAGAATTGGGAAATTCAAATTATGATTGCAAATTATAACTTGAAGATCTGAACTTGTAATAGTCAAATACAGAACTTAAAATTGATAGCTTATAATTATAATTGCAAATTATAACTTGAAGATCTGAATTTGTAATAGGTAAATACAGAACTTCGAATTGTTAATTTCAAACTAAGATTGTAAATAATAATTTGAAGATCTGAACTTGTAATAGTCTAATACAGAACTTCGAATTGTTAAATACAAATTATTAGTGCAAATTATAACTTGAAGATCTGAACTTGTAATTGTCAAATACAGAACTTAAAATTGATAGCTTATAATTATAATTGCAAATTATAAGTTGAAGATCTGAACTTGTAATAGGTAAATACAGAACTTCGTATTGTTAATTTCAAACTAAGATTGTAATTAATAATTTGAAGATCTGAACTTGCAATAGTCAAATTCAGAACTTCGAATTGTTAAATACAAATTATTAGTGCAAATTATAACTTGAAATTCTGAACTTGTAATTGTCAAATACAGAACTTAAAATTGATAGCTAATAATTATAATTGCAAATTATAAGTATAAGATCTGAACTTGTAATAGGTAAATACAGAACTTCTAATTGTTAATTTCCAACTAAGAATGTAATTAATAATTTGAAGATCTGAACTTGTAATAGTCAAATTCAGAACTTAGAATTCATAACTTCAAATTATGATTGCAAATTATAACTTGAAGATCTGAACTTGTAATTGTAAAATATAGAACTAAGAATTCATAACTTCAAATTATGATTGTAAATAATAATTAGAAGATCTGAACTTGTAATAGTCAAATACAGAACTACGAATTGTTAAATACAAATTATTAGTGCAAATTATAACTTGAAGATCTGAACTTGTAATTGTCAAATACAGAACTTAGAATTCATAACTTCAAATTATGATTGCTAATTATAACTTGAAGATCTGAACTGGTAATAGTCAAATACAGAACTTAGAATTGGGAAATTCAAATTATGCTTGCAAATTATTACTTGAAGATCTGAACTTGTAATAGTCAAATACAGAACTTAAAATTGATAGCTTATAATTATAATTGCAAATTATAACTTGAAGATCTGAATTTGTAATAGGTAAATACAGAACTTCGAATTGTTAATTTCAAACTAAGTTTGTAAATAATAATTTGAAGATCTGAACTTGTAATAGTCAAATACAGAACTTCGAATTGTTAAATACAAATTATTAGTGCAAATTATAACTTGAAGATCTGAACTTGTAATAGTCAAATACAGAACTTAGAATTCATAACTTCAAATTATGATTGTAAATAATAATTAGAAGATCTGAACTTGTAATAGTCAAATACAGAACTTCGAATTGTTAAATACAAATTATTAGTGCAAATTATAACTTGAAGATCTGAACTTGTAATTGTCAAATACAGAACTTAGAATTGATAGCTTATAATTATAATTGCAAATTATAACTTGAAGATCTGAACTTGTAATAGTCAAATACAGAACTTAAAATTGATAGCTTATAATTATAATTGCAAATTATAACCTGAAGATCTGAATTTGTAATAGGTAAATACTAAACTTCGAATTGTTAATTTCAAACTAAGATAGTAATTAATAATTTGAAGATCTGTACTTGTAATAGTCAAATACAGAACTTCGAATTGTTAAATACAAATTATTAGTGCAAATTATAACTTGAAGATCTGAACTTGTAATTGTCAAATACAGAACTTAGAATTCATAACTTCAAATTATGATTGCAAATTATAACTTGAAGATCTGAACTTGTAATTGTCTAATACAGAACTTAGAATTCATAACTTCAAATTATGATTGTAAATAATAATTAGAAGATCTGAACTTGTAATAGTCAAATACAGAACTTCGAATTGTTAAATACAAATTATTAGTGCAAATTATAACTAGAAGATCTGAACTTGTAATTGTCAAATACAGAACTTAAAATTGATAGCTTATAATTATAACTGCAAATTATAAGTTGAAGATCTGAACTTGTAATAGGTAAATACAGAACTTCGAATTGTTAATTTCAAACTAAGATTGTAATTAATAATTTGAAGATCTGAACTTGTAATAGTCAAATACAGAACTTCGAATTGTTAAATACAAATTATTAGTGCAAATTATAACTTGAAGATCTGAACTTGTAATTGTCAAATACAGCACTTAGAATTCATAACTTCAAATTATGATTGCAAATTATAACTTGAAGATCTGAACTTGTAATTGTTAAATACAGAACTTAAAATTGATAGCTTATAATTATAATTGCAAATTATAAGTTGAAGATCTGAACTTGTAATAGGTAAATACAGAACTTCTAATTGTTAATTTCCAACTAAGATTGTAATTAATAATTTGAAAATCTCAACTTGTAATAGTCAAATTCAGAACTTCGAATTCATAATTTCAAATTATGATTGCAAATTATAACTTGAAGATCTGAACTTGTAATTGTAAAATACAGAACTAAGAATTCATAACTTCAAATTATGATTGTAAATAATAATCAGAAGATCTGAACTTGTAATGGTCAAATACAGAACTACGAATTGTTAAATACAAATTATTAGTGCATATTATAACTTGAAGATCTGAACTAGTAATTGTCAAATACAGAACTTAGAATTCATAACTTCAAATTATGATTGCTAATTATAACTTGAAGATCTGAACTAGTAATAGTCAAATTCAGAACTTAGAATTGGGAAATTCAAATTATGATTGCAAATTATAACTTGAAGATCTGAACTTGTAATAGTCAAATACAGAACTTAAAATTGATAGCTTATAATTATAATTGCAAATTATAACTTGAAGATCTGAATTTGTAATAGGTAAATACAGAACTTCGAATTGTTAATTTCAAACTAAGATTGTAAATAATAATTTGAAGATCTGAACTTGTAATAGTCTAATACAGAACTTCGAATTGTTAAATACAAATTATTAGTGCAAATTATAACTTGAAGATCTGAACTTGTAATTGTCAAATACAGAACTTAAAATTGATAGCTTATAATTATAATTGCAAATTATAAGTTGAAGATCTGAACTTGTAATAGGTAAATACAGAACTTCGTATTGTTAATTTCAAACTAAGATTGTAATTAATAATTTGAAGATCTGAACTTGCAATAGTCAAATTCAGAACTTCGAATTGTTAAATACAAATTATTAGTGCAAATTATAACTTGAAATTCTGAACTTGTAATTGTCAAATACAGAACTTAAAATTGATAGCTTATAATTATAATTGCAAATTATAAGTTGAAGATCTGAACTTGTAATAGGTAAATACAGAACTTCTAATTGTTAATTTCCAACTAAGAATGTAATTAATAATTTGAAGATCTGAACTTGTAATAGTCAAATTCAGAACTTAGAATTCATAACTTCAAATTATGATTGCAAATTATAACTTGAAGATCTGAACTTGTAATTGTAAAATATAGAACTAAGAATTCATAACTTCAAATTATGATTGTAAATAATAATTAGAAGATCTGAACTTGTAATAGTCAAATACAGAACTACGAATTGTTAAATACAAATTATTAGTGCAAATTATAACTTGAAGATCTGAACTTGTAATTGTCAAATACAGAACTTAGAATTCATAACTTCAAATTATGATTGCTAATTATAACTTGAAGATCTGAACTAGTAATAGTCAAATTCAGAACTTAGAATTGGGAAATTCAAATTATGATTGCAAATTATAACTTGAAGATCTGAACTTGTAATAGTCAAATACAGAACTTAAAATTGATAGCTTATAATTATAATTGCAAATTATAACTTGAAGATCTGAATTTGTAATAGGTAAATACAGAACTTCGAATTGTTAATTTCAAACTAAGATTGTAAATAATAATTTGAAGATCTGAACTTGTAATAGTCTAATACAGAACTTCGAATTGTTAAATACAAATTATTAGTGCAAATTATAACTTGAAGATCTGAACTTGTAATTGTCAAATACAGAACTTAAAATTGATAGCTTATAATTATAATTGCAAATTATAAGTTGAAGATCTGAACTTGTAATAGGTAAATACAGAACTTCGTATTGTTAATTTCAAACTAAGATTGTAATTAATAATTTGAAGATCTGAACTTGCAATAGTCAAATTCAGAACTTCGAATTGTTAAATACAAATTATTAGTGCAAATTATAACTTGAAATTCTGAACTTGTAATTGTCAAATACAGAACTTAAAATTGATAGCTAATAATTATAATTGCAAATTATAAGTTGAAGATCTGAACTTGTAATAGGTAAATACAGAACTTCTAATTGTTAATTTCCAACTAAGAATGTAATTAATAATTTGAAGATCTGAACTTGTAATAGTCAAATTCAGAACTTAGAATTCATAACTTCAAATTATGATTGCAAATTATAACTTGAAGATCTGAACTTGTAATTGTAAAATATAGAACTAAGAATTCATAACTTCAAATTATGATTGTAAATAATAATTAGAAGATCTGAACTTGTAATAGTCAAATACAGAACTACGAATTGTTAAATACAAATTATTAGTGCAAATTATAACTTGAAGATCTGAACTTGTAATTGTCAAATACAGAACTTAGAATTCATAACTTCAAATTATGATTGCTAATTATAACTTGAAGATCTGAACTGGTAATAGTCAAATACAGAACTTAGAATTGGGAAATTCAAATTATGCTTGCAAATTATTACTTGAAGATCTGAACTTGTAATAGTCAAATACAGATCTTAAAATTGATAGCTTACAATTATAATTGCAAATTATAACTTGAAGATCTGAATTTGTAATAGGTAAATACAGAACTTCGAATTGTTAATTTCAAACTAAGTTTGTAAATAATAATTTGAAGATCTGAACTTGTAATAGTCAAATACAGAACTTCGAATTGTTAAATACAAATTATTAGTGCAAATTATAACTTGAAGATCTGAACTTGTAATAGTCAAATACAGAACTTAGAATTCATAACTTCAAATTATGATTGTAAATAATAATTAGAAGATCTGAACTTGTAATAGTCAAATACAGAACTTCGAATTGTTAAATACAAATTATTAGTGCAAATTATAACTTGAAGATCTGAACTTGTAATTGTCAAATACAGAACTTAGAATTGATAGCTTATAATTATAATTGCAAATTATAACTTGAAGATCTGAACTTGTAATAGTCAAATACAGAACTTAAAATTGATAGCTTATAATTATAATTGCAAATTATAACCTGAAGATCTGAATTTGTAATAGGTAAATACTGAACTTCGAATTGTTAATTTCAAACTAAGATAGTAATTAATAATTTGAAGATCTGTACTTGTAATAGTCAAATACAGAACTTCGAATTGTTAAATACAAATTATTAGTGCAAATTATAACTTGAAGATCTGAACTTGTAATTGTCAAATACAGAACTTAGAATTCATAACTTCAAATTATGATTGCAAATTATAACTTGAAGATCTGAACTTGTAATTGTCAAATACAGAACTTAAAATTGATAGCTTATAATTATAACTGCAAATTATAAGTTGAAGATCTGAACTTGTAATAGGTAAATACAGAACTTCGAATTGTTAATTTCAAACTAAGATTGTAATTAATAATTTGAAGATCTGAACTTGTAATAGTCAAATACAGAACTTCGAATTGTTAAATACAAATTATTAGTGCAAATTATAACTTGAAGATCTGAACTTGTAATTGTCAAATACAGCACTTAGAATTCATAACTTCAAATTATGATTGCAAATTATAACTTGAAGATCTGAACTTGTAATTGTTAAATACAGAACTTAGAATTCATAACTTCAAATTATGATTGTAAATAATAATTAGAAGATCTGAACTTGTAATAGTCAAATACAGAACTTCGAATTGTTAAATACAAATTATTAGTGCAAATAATAACTTGAAGATCTGAACTTTTAATTGTCTAATACAGAACTTAGAATTGATAGCTTAAAATTATAATTGCAAATTATAACTTGAAGATCTGAACTTGTAATAGTGAATTACAGAACTTCGAATTGTTAAATACAAATTATTAGTACAAATTATAACTTGAAGATCTGAACTTGTAATAGTCAAATACAGAACTTAAAATTGATAGCTTATAATTATAATTGCAAATTATAACTTGAAGATCTGAATTTGTAATAGGTAAATACAGAACTTCGAATTGTTAATTTCAAACTAAGATTGTAAATAATAATTTGAAGATCTGAACTTGTAATAGTCAAATACAGAACTTCGAATTGTTAAATACAAATTATTAGTGCAAATTATAACTTGAAGATCTGAACTTGTAATTGTCAAATACAGAACTTAAAATTGATAGCTTATAATTATAATTGCAAATTATAAATTGAAGATCTGAACTTGTAATAGGTAAATACAGAACTTCGAATTGTTAATTTCAAACTAAGATTGTAATTAATAATTTGAAGATCTGAACTTGCAATAGTCAAATTCAGAACTTCGAATTGTTAAATACAAATTATTAGTGCAAATTATAACTTGAAATTCTGAACTTGTAATTGTCAAATACAGAACTTAAAATTGATAGCTTATAATTATAATTGCAAATTATAAGTTGAAGATCTGAACTTGTAATAGGTAAATACAGAACTTCTAATTGTTAATTTCCAACTAAGATTGTAATTAATAATTTGAAGATCTGAACTTGTAATAGTCAAATTCAGAACTTAGAATTCATAACTTCAAATTATGATTGCTAATTATAACTTGAAGATCTGAACTGGTAATAGTCAAATACAGAACTTAGAATTGGGAAATTCAAATTATGATTGCAAATTATTACTTGAAGATCTGAACTTGTAATAGTCAAATACAGAACTTAAAATTGATAGCTTATAATTATAATTGCAAATTATAACTTGAAGATCTGAATTTGTAATAGGTAAATACAGAACTTCGAATTGTTAATTTCAAACTAAGTTTGTAAATAATAATTTGAAGATCTGAACTTGTAATAGTCAAATACAGAACTTCGAATTGTTAAATACAAATTATTAGTGCAAATTATAACTTGAAGATCTGAACTTGTAATAGTCAAATACAGAACTTCGAATTGTTAAATACAAATTATTAGTGCAAATTATAACTTGAAGATCTGAACTTGTAATTGTCAAATACAGAACTTAGAATTCATAACTTCAAATTATGATTGAAAATAATAATTAGAAGATCTGAACTTGTAATAGTCAAATACAGAACTTCGAATTGTTAAATACAAATTATTAGTGCAAATTATAACTTGAAGATCTGAACTTGTAATTGTCAAATACAGAACTTAGAATTGATAGCTTATAATTATAATTGCAAATTATAACTTGACGATCTGAACTTGTAATAGTGAATTACAGAACTTCTAATTGTTAATTTCAAACTAAGATTGTAATTAATAATTTGAAGATCTAAACTTGTAATAGTCAAATACAGAACTCCGAATTGTTAAATACAAATTATTAGTGCAAATTATAACTTGAAGATCTGAACTTGTAATTGTCAAATACAGCACTTAGAATTCATAACTTCAAATTATGATTGCTAATTATAACTTGAAGATCTGAACTTGTAATAGGTAAATACAGAACTTCTAATTGTTAATTTCCAACTAAGAATGTAATTAATAATTTGAAGATCTGAACTTGTAATAGTCAAATTCAGAACTTAGAATTCATAACTTCAAATTATGATTGCAAATTATAACTTGAAGATCTGAACTTGTAATTGTAAAATATAGAACTAAGAATTCATAACTTCAAATTATGATTGTAAATAATAATAAGAAGATCTGAACTTGTAATAGTCAAATACAGAACTACGAATTGTTAAATACAAATTATAAGTGCAAATTATAACTTGAAGATCTGAACTTGTAATTGTCAAATACAGAACTTAGAATTCATAACTTCAAATTATGATTGCTAATTATAACTTGAAGATCTGAACTGGTAATAGTCAAATACAGAACTTAGAATTGGGAAATTCAAATTATGTTTGCAAATTATTACTTGAAGATCTGAACTTGTAATAGTCAAATACAGAACTTAAAATTGATAGCTTATAATTATAATTGCAAATTATAACTTGAAGATCTGAATTTGTAATAGGTAAATACAGAACTTCGAATTGTTAATTTCAAACTAAGTTTGTAAATAATAATTTGAAGATCTGAACTGTCAAATACAGAACTTCGAATTGTTAAATACAAATTATTAGTGCAAATTATAACTTGAAGATCTGAACTTGTAATAGTCAAATACAGAACTTAGAATTCATAACTTCAAATTATGATTGTAAATAATAATTAGAAGATCTGAACTTGTAATAGTCAAATACAGAACTTCGAATTGTTAAATACAAATTATTAGTGCAAATTATAACTTGAAGATCTGAACTTGTAATTGTCAAATACAGAACTTAGAATTGATAGCTTATAATTATAATTGCAAATTATAACTTTAAGATCTGAACTTGTAATAGTCAAATACAGAACTTAAAATTGATAGCTTATAATTATAATTGCAAATTATAACCTGAAGATCTGAATTTGTAATAGGTAAATACTGAACTTCGAATTGTTAATTTCAAACTAAGATAGTAATTAATAATTTGAAGATCTGTACTTGTAATAGTCAAATACAGAACTTCGAATTGTTAAATACAAATTATTAGTGCAAATTATAACTTGAAGATCTGAACTTGTAATTGTCAAATACAGAACTTAGAATTCATAACTGCAAATTATGATTGCAAATTATAACTTGAAGATCTGAACTTGTAATTGTTAAATACAGAACTTAGAATTCATAACTTCAAATTATGATTGTAAATAATAATTAGAAGATCTGAACTTGTAATAGTCAAATACAGAACTTCGAATTGTTAAATACAAATTATTAGTGCAAACAATAACTTGAAGATCTGAACTTGTAATTGTCTAATACAGAACTTAGAATTGATAGCTTGAAATTATAATTGCAAATTATAACTTGAAGATCTGAACTTGTAATAGTGAATTACAGAACTTCGAATTGTTAAATACAAATTATTATTACAAATTATAACTTCAAGATCTGAACTTGTAATTGTCAAATACAGAACTTAAAATTGATAGCTTTAAATTATAATTGCAAATTATAACTAGAAGATCTGAACTTGTAATAGGTAAATACAGAACTTCGAATTGTTAATTTCAAACTAAGATTGTAAATAATAATTTGAAGATATGAACTTGTAATAGTCAAATACAGATCTTCGAATTGTTAAATACAAATTATTAGTGCAAATTATAACTTGAAGATCTGAACTTGTAATTGTCAAATACAGAACTTAAAATTGATAGCTTATAATTATAATTGCAAATTTTAAGTTGAAGATCTGAACTTGTAATAGGTAAATACAGAACTTCTAATTGTTAATTTCCAACTAAGATTGTAATTAATAATTTGAATACATATCTCAACTTGTAATAGTCAAATTCAGAACTTCGAATTCATAATTTCAAATTATGATTGCAAATTATAACTTGAAGATCTGAACTTGTAATTGTAAAATACAGAACTAAGAATTCATAACTTCAAATTATGATTGTAAATAATAATTAGTAGATCTGAACTTGTAATGGTCAAATACAGAACTACGAATTGTTAAATACAAATTATTAGTGCATATTATAACTTGAAGATCTGAACTAGTAATTGTCAAATACAGAACTTAGAATTCATAACTTCAAATTATGATTGCTAATTATAACTTGAAGATCTGAACTAGTAATAGTCAAATTCAGAACTTAGAATTGGGAAATTCAAATTATGATTGCAAATTATAACTTGAAGATCTGAACTTGTAATAGTCAAATACAGAACTTAAAATTGATAGCTTATAATTATAATTGCAAATTATAACTTGAAGATCTGAATTTGTAATAGGTAAATACAGAACTTCGAATTGTTAATTTCAAACTAAGATTGTAAATAATAATTTGAAGATATGAACTTGTAATAGTCAAATACAGATCTTCGAATTGTTAAATACAAATTATTAGTGCAAATTATAACTTGAAGATCTGAACTTGTAATTGTCAAATACAGAACTTAAAATTGATAGCTTATAATTATAATTGCAAATTTTAAGTTGAAGATCTGAACTTGTAATAGGTAAATACAGAACTTCTAATTGTTAATTTCCAACTAAGATTGTAATTAATAATTTGAATACATATCTCAACTTGTAATAGTCAAATTCAGAACTTCGAATTCATAATTTCAAATTATGATTGCAAATTATAACTTGAAGATCTGAACTTGTAATTGTAAAATACAGAACTAAGAATTCATAACTTCAAATTATGATTGTAAATAATAATTAGTAGATCTGAACTTGTAATGGTCAAATACAGAACTACGAATTGTTAAATACAAATTATTAGTGCATATTATAACTTGAAGATCTGAACTAGTAATTGTCAAATACAGAACTTAGAATTCATAACTTCAAATTATGATTGCTAATTATAACTTGAAGATCTGAACTAGTAATAGTCAAATTCAGAACTTAGAATTGGGAAATTCAAATTATGATTGCAAATTATAACTTGAAGATCTGAACTTGTAATAGTCAAATACAGAACTTAAAATTGATAGCTTATAATTATAATTGCAAATTATAACTTGAAGATCTGAATTTGTAATAGGTAAATACAGAACTTCGAATTGTTAATTTCAAACTAAGATTGTAAATAATAATTTGAAGATCTGAACTTGTAATAGTCTAATACAGAACTTCGAATTGTTAAATACAAATTATTAGTGCAAATTATAACTTGAAGATCTGAACTTGTAATTGTCAAATACAGAACTTAAAATTGATAGCTTATAATTATAATTGCAAATTATAAGTTGAAGATCTGAACTTGTAATAGGTAAATACAGAACTTCGTATTGTTAATTTCAAACTAAGATTGTAATTAATAATTTGAAGATCTGAACTTGTAATAGTCAAATACAGAACTTCGAATTGTTAAATACAAATTATTAGTGCAAATTATAACTTGAAGATCTGAACTTGTAATTGTCAAATACAGCACTTAGAATTCATAACTTCAAATTATGATTGCAAATTATAACTTGAAGATCTGAACTTGTAATTGTTAAATACAGAACTTAGAATTCATAACTTCAAATTATGATAGTAAATAATAATTAGAAGATCTGAACTTGTAATAGTCAAATACAGAACATCGAATTGTTAAATACAAATTATTAGTGCAAATAATAACTTGAAGATCTGAACTTGTAATTGTCTAATACAGAACTTAGAATTGATAGCTTAAAATTATAATTGCAAATTATAACTTGAAGATCTGAACTTGTAATAGTGAATTACAGAACTTCGAATTGTTAAATACAAATTATTATTACAAATTATAACTTCAAGATCTGAACTTGTAATTGTCAAATACAGAACTTAAAATTGATAGCTTTAAATTATAATTGCAAATTATAACTAGAAGATCTGAACTTGTAATAGGTAAATACAGAACTTCGAATTGTTAATTTCAAACTAAGATTGTAAATAATAATTTGAAGATATGAACTTGTAATAGTCAAATACAGATCTTCGAATTGTTAAATACAAATTATTAGTGCAAATTATAACTTGAAGATCTGAACTTGTAATTGTCAAATACAGAACTTAAAATTGATAGCTTATAATTATAATTGCAAATTATAAGTTGAAGATCTGAACTTGTAATAGGTAAATACAGAACTTCTAATTGTTAATTTCCAACTAAGATTGTAATTAATAATTTGAATATCTCAACTTGTAATAGTCAAATTCAGAACTTCGAATTCATAATTTCAAATTATGATTGCAAATTATAACTTGAAGATCTGAACTTGTAATTGTAAAATACAGAACTAAGAATTCATAACTTCAAATTATGATTGTAAATAATAATTAGAAGATCTGAACTTGTAATGGTCAAATACAGAACTACGAATTGTTAAATACAAATTATTAGTGCATATTATAACTTGAAGATCTGAACTAGTAATTGTCAAATACAGAACTTAGAATTCATAACTTCAAATTATGATTGCTAATTATAACTTGAAGATCTGAACTAGTAATAGTCAAATTCAGAACTTAGAATTGGGAAATTCAAATTATGATTGCAAATTATAACTTGAAGATCTGAACTTGTAATAGTCAAATACAGAACTTAAAATTGATAGCTTATAATTATAATTGCAAATTATAACTTGAAGATCTGAATTTGTAATAGGTAAATACAGAACTTCGAATTGTTAATTTCAAACTAAGATTGTAAATAATAATTTGAAGATCTGAACTTGTAATAGTCTAATACAGAACTTCGAATTGTTAAATACAAATTATTAGTGCAAATTATAACTTGAAGATCTGAACTTGTAATTGTCAAATACAGAACTTAAAATTGATAGCTTATAATTATAATTGCAAATTATAAGTTGAAGATCTGAACTTGTAATAGGTAAATACAGAACTTCGTATTGTTAATTTCAAACTAAGATTGTAATTAATAATTTGAAGATCTGAACTTGCAATAGTCAAATTCAGAACTTCGAATTGTTAAATACAAATTATTAGTGCAAATTATAACTTGAAATTCTGAACTTGTAATTGTCAAATACAGAACTTAAAATTGATAGCTTATAATTATAATTGCAAATTATAAGTTGAAGATCTGAACTTGTAATAGGTAAATACAGAACTTCTAATTGATAATTTCCAACTAAGAATGTAATTAATAATTTGAAGATCTGAACTTGTAATAGTCAAATTCAGAACTTAGAATTCATAACTTCAAATTATGATTGCAAATTATAACTTGAAGATCTGAACTTGTAATTGTAAAATATAGAACTAAGAATTCATAACTTCTTTAAATTATGATTGTAAATAATAATTAGAAGATCTGAACTTGTAATAGTCAAATACAGAACTACGAATTGTTAAATACAAATTATTAGTGCAAATTATAACTTGAAGATCTGAACTTGTAATTGTCAAAAACAGAACTTAGAATTCATAACTTCAAATTATGATTGCTAATTATAACTTGAAGATCTGAACTGGTAATAGTCAAATACAGAACTTAGAATTGGGAAATTCAAATTATGCTTGCAAATTATTACTTGAAGATCTGAACTTGTAATAGTCAAATACAGAACTTAAAATTGATAGCTTATAATTATAATTGCAAATTATAACTTGAAGATCTGAATTTGTAATAGGTAAATACAGAACTTCGAATTGTTAATTTCAAACTAAGTTTGTAAATAATAATTTGAAGATCTGAACTTGTAATAGTCAAATACAGAACTTCGAATTGTTAAATACAAATTATTAGTGCAAATTATAACTTGAAGATCTGAACTTGTAATAGTCAAATACAGAACTTAGAATTCATAACTTCAAATTATGATTGTAAATAATAATTAGAAGATCTGAACTTGTAATAGTCAAATACAGAACTTCGAATTGTTAAATACAAATTATTAGTGCAAATTATAACTTGAAGATCTGAACTTGTAATTGTCAAATACAGAACTTAGAATTGATAGCTTATAATTATAATTGCAAATTATAACTTGAAGATCTGAACTTGCAATAGTCAAATACAGAACTTAAAATTGATAGCTTATAATTATAATTGCAAATTATAACCTGAAGATCTGAATTTGTAATAGGTAAATACTGAACTTCGATTTGTTAATTTCAAACTAAGATAGTAATTAATAATTTGAAGATCTGTACTTGTAATAGTCAAATACAGAACTTCGAATTGTTAAATACAAATTATTAGTGCAAATTATAACTTGAAGATCTGAACTTGTAATTGTCAAATACAGAACTTAGAATTCATAACTTCAAATTATGATTGCAAATTATAACTTGAAGATCTGAACTTGTAATTGTCTAATACAGAACTTAGAATTCATAACTTCAAATTATGATTGTAAATAATAATTAGAAGATCTGAACTTGTAATAGTCAAATACAGAACTTCGAATTGTTAAATACAAATTATTAGTGCAAATTATAACTTGAAGATCTGAACTTGTAATTGTCAAATACAGAACTTAAAATTGATAGCTTATAATTATAACTGCAAATTATAAGTTGAAGATCTGAACTTGTAATAGGTAAATACAGAACTTCGAATTGTTAATTTCAAACTAAGATTGTAATTAATAATTTGAAGATCTGAACTTGTAATAGTCAAATACAGAACTTCGAATTGTTAAATACAAATTATTAGTGCAAATTATAACTTGAAGATCTGAACTTGTAATTGTCAAATACAGCACTTAGAATTCATAACTTCAAATTATGATTGCAAATTATAACTTGAAGATCTGAACTTGTAATTGTTAAATACAGAACTTAGAATTCATAACTTCAAATTATGATTGTAAATAATAATTAGAAGATCTGAACTTGTAATAGTCAAATACAGAACTTCGAATTGTTAAATACAAATTATTAGTGCAAATAATAACTTGAAGATCTGAACTTTTAATTGTCTAATACAGAACTTAGAATTGATAGCTTAAAATTATAATTGCAAATTATAACTTGAAGATCTGAACTTGTAATAGTGAATTACAGAACTTCGAATTGTTAAATACAAATTATTAGTACAAATTATAACTTGAAGATCTGAACTTGTAATTGTCAAATACAGAACTTCAAATTGATAGCTTTAAATTATAATTGCAAATTATAACTAGAAGATCTGAACTTGTAATAGGTAAATACAGAACTTCGAATTGTTAATTTCAAACTAAGATTGTAAATAATAATTTGAAGATATGAACTTGTAATAGTCAAATACAGATCTTCGAATTGTTAAATACAAATTATTAGTGCAAATTATAACTTGAAGATCTGAACTTGTAATTGTCAAATACAGAACTTAAAATTGATAGCTTATAATTATAATTGCAAATTATAAGTTGAAGATCTGAACTTGTAATTGTTAAATACAGAACTTAGAATTCATAACTTCAAATTATGATTGTAAATAATAATTAGAAGATCTGAACTTGTAATAGTCAAATACAGAACTTCGAATTGTTAAATACAAATTATTAGTGCAAATAATAACTTGAAGATCTGAACTTTTAATTGTCTAATACAGAACTTAAAATTGATAGCTTATAATTATAATTGCAAATTATAAGTTGAAGATCTGAACTTGTAATAGGTAAATACAGAACTTCTAATTGTTAATTTCCAACTAAGATTGTAATTAATAATTTGAAGATCTCAACTTGTAATAGTCAAATTCAGAACTTAGAATTCATAATTTCAAATTATGATTGCAAATTATAACTTGAAGATCTGAACTTGTAATTGTAAAATACAGAACTAAGAATTCATAACTTCAAATTATGATTGTAAATAATAATTAGAAGATCTGAACTTGTAATAGTCAAATACAGAACTACGAATTGTTAAATACAAATTATTAGTGCATATTATAACTTGAAGATCTGAACTAGTAATTGTCAAATACAGAACTTAGAATTCATAACTTCAAATTATGATTGCTAATTATAACTTGAAGATCTGAACTTGTAATAGTCAAATTCAGAACTTAGAATTGGGAAATTCAAATTATGATTGCAAATTATAACTTGAAGATCTGAACTTGTAATAGTCAAATACAGAACTTAAAATTGATAGCTTATAATTATAATTGCAAATTATAACTTGAAGATCTGAATTTGTAATAGGTAAATACAGAACTTCGAATTGTTAATTTCAAACTAAGATTGTAAATAATAATTTGAAGATCTGAACTTGTAATAGTCAAATACAGAACTTCGAATTGTTAAATAGAAATTATTAGTGCAAATTATAACTTGAAGATCTGAACTTGTAATTGTCAAATACAGAACTTAAAATTGATAGCTTATAATTATAATTGCAAATTATAAATTGAAGATCTGAACTTGTAATAGGTAAATACAGAACTTCGATTTGTTAATTTCAAACTAAGATTGTAATTAATAATTTGAAGATCTGAACTTGCAATAGTCAAATTCAGAACTTCGAATTGTTAAATACAAATTATTAGTGCAAATTATAACTTGAAATTCTGAACTTGTAATTGTCAAATACAGAACTTAAAATTGATAGCTTATAATTATAATTGCAAATTATAAGTTGAAGATCTGAACTTGTAATAGGTAAATACAGAACTTCTAATTGTTAATTTCCAACTAAGATTGTAATTAATAATTTGAAGATCTGAACTTGTAATAGTCAAATTCAGAACTTAGAATTTATAACTTCAAATTATGATTGCTAATTATAACTTGAAGATCTGAACTGGTAATAGTCAAATACAGAACTTAGAATTGGGAAATTCAAATTATGATTGCAAATTATTACTTGAAGATCTGAACTTGTAATAGTCAAATACAGAACTTAAAATTGATAGCTTATAATTATAATTGCAAATTATAACTTGAAGATCTGAATTTGTAATAGGTAAATACAGAACTTCGAATTGTTAATTTCAAACTAAGTTTGTAAATAATAATTTGAAGATCTGAACTTGTAATAGTCAAATACAGAACTTCGAATTGTTAAATACAAATTATTAGTTCAAATTATAACTTGAAGATCTGAACTTGTAATAGTCAAATACAGAACTTGGAATTGTTAAATACAAATTATTAGTGCAAATTATAACTTGAAGATCTGAACTTGTAATTGTCAAATACAGAACTTAGAATTCATAACTTCAAATTATGATTGTAAATAATAATTAGAAGATCTGAACTTGTAATAGTCAAATACAGAACTTCGAATTGTTAAATACAAATTATTAGTGCAAATTATAACTTGAAGATCTGAACTTGTAATTGTCAAATACAGAACTTAGAATTGATAGCTTATAATTATAATTGCAAATTATAACTTGACGATCTGAACTTGTAATAGTGAATTACAGAACTTCTAATTGTTAATTTCAAACTAAGATTGTAATTAATAATTTGAAGATCTAAACTTGTAATAGTCAAATACAGAACTCCGAATTGTTAAATACAAATTATTAGTGCAAATTATAACTTGAAGATCTGAACTTGTAATTGTCAAATACAGCACTTAGAATTCATAACTTCAAATTATGATTGCTAATTATAACTTGAAGATCTGAACTTGTAATAGGTAAATACAGAACTTCTAATTGTTAATTTCCAACTAAGAATGTAATTAATAATTTGAAGATCTGAACTTGTAATAGTCAAATTCAGAACTTAGAATTCATAACTTCAAATTATGATTGCAAATTATAACTTGAAGATCTGAACTTGTAATTGTAAAATATAGAACTAAGAATTCAAAACTTCAAATTATGATTGTAAATAATAATAAGAAGATCTGAACTTGTAATAGTCAAATACAGAACTACGAATTGTTAAATACAAATTATTAGTGCAAATTATAACTTGAAGATCTGAACTTGTAATTGTCAAATACAGAACTTAGAATTCATAACTTCAAATTATGATTGCTAATTATAACTTGAAGATCTGAACTGGTAATAGTCAAATACAGAACTTAGAATTGGGAAATTCAAATTATGCTTGCAAATTATTACTTGAAGATCTGAACTTGTAATAGTCAAATACAGAACTTAAAATTGATAGCTTATAATTATAATTGCAAATTATAACTTGAAGATCTGAATTTGTAATAGGTAAATACAGAACTTCGAATTGTTAATTTCAAACTAAGTTTGTAAATAATAATTTGAAGATCTGAACTTGTAATAGTCAAATACAGAACTTAGAATTCATAACTTCAAATTATGATTGTAAATAATAATTAGAAGATCTGAACTTGTAATAGTCAAATACAGAACTTCGAATTGTTAAATACAAATTATTAGTGCAAATTATAACTTGAAGATCTGAACTTATAATTGTCAAATACAGAACTTAGAATTGATAGCTTATAATTATAATTGCAAATTATAACTTGAAGATCTGAACTTGTAATAGTCAAATACAGAACTTAAAATTGATAGCTTATAATTATAATTGCAAATTATAACCTGAAGATCTGAATTTGTAATAGGTAAATACTGAACTTCGAATTGTTAATTTCAAACTAAGATAGTAATTAATAATTTGAAGATCTGTACTTGTAATAGTCAAATACAGAACTTCGAATTGTTAAATACAAATTATTAGTGCAAATTATAACTTGAAGATCTGAACTTGTAATTGTCAAATACAGAACTTAGAATTCATAACTTCAAATTATGATTGCAAATTATAACTTGAAGATCTGAACTTGTAATTGTCTAATACAGAACTTAGAATTCATAACTTCAAATTATGATTGTAAATAATAATTAGAAGATCTGAACTTGTAATAGTCAAATACAGAACTTCGAATTGTTAAATACAAATTATTAGTGCAAATTATAACTTGAAGATCTGAACTTGTAATTGTCAAATACAGAATTTAAAATTGATAGCTTATAATTATAATTGCAAATTATAAGTTGAAGATCTGAACTTGTAATAGGTAAATACAGAACTTCGAATTGTTAATTTCAAACTAAGATTGTAATTAATAATTTGAAGATCTGGACTTGTAATAGTCAAATACAGAACTTCGAATTGTTAAATACAAATTATTAGTGCAAATTATAACTTGAAGATCTGAACTTGTAATTGTCAAATACAGCACTTAGAATTCATAACTTCAAATTATGATTGCAAATTATAACTTGAAGATCTGAACTTGTAATTGTTAAATACAGAACTTAGAATTCAAAACTTCAAATTATGATTGTAAATAATAATTAGAAGATCTGAACTTGTAATAGTCAAATACAGAACTTCGAATTGTTAAATACAAATTATTAGTGCAAATAATAACTTGAAGATCTGAACTTGTAATTGTCTAATACAGAACTTAGAATTGATAGCTTAAAATTATAATTGCAAATTATAACTTGAAGATCTGAACTTGTAATAGTGAATTACAGAACTTCGAATTGTTAAATACAAATTATTAGTACAAATTATAACTTGAAGATCTGAACTTGTAATTGTCAAATACTGAACTTAAAATTGATAGCTTTAAATTATAATTGCAAATTATAACTAGAAGATCTGAACTTGTAATAGGTAAATACAGAACTTCGAATTGTTAATTTCAAACTAAGATTGTAAATAATAATTTGAAGATATGAACTTGTAATAGTCAAATACAGTTCTTCGAATTGTTAAATACAAATTATTAGTGCAAATTATAACTTGAAGATCTGAACTTGTAATTGTCAAATACAGAACTTAAAATTGATAGCTTATAATTATAATTGCAAATTATAAGTTGAAGATCTGAACTTGTAATAGGTAAATACAGAACTTCTAATTGTTAATTTCCAACTAAGATTGTAATTAATAATTTGAAGATCTCAACTTGTAATAGTCAAATTCAGAACTTAGAATTCATAATTTCAAATTATGATTGCAAATTATAACTTGAAGATCTGAACTTGTAATTGTAAAATACAGAACTAAGAATTCATAACTTCAAATTATGATTGTAAATAATAATTAGAAGATCTGAACTTGTAATAGTCAAATACAGAACTACGAATTGTTAAATACAAATTATTAGTGCATATTATAACTTGAAGATCTGAACTAGTAATTGTCAAATACAGAACTTAGAATTCATAACTTCAAATTATGATTGCTAATTATAACTTGAAGATCTGAACTTGTAATAGTCAAATTCAGAACTTAGAATTGGGAAATTCAAATTATGATTGCAAATTATAACTTGAAGATCTGAACTTGTAATAGTCAAATACAGAACTTAAAATTGATAGCTTATAATTATAATTGCAAATTATAACTTGAAGATCTGAATTTGTAATAGGTAAATACAGAACTTCGAATTGTTAATTTCAAACTAAGATTGTAAATAATAATTTGAAGATCTGAACTTGTAATAGTCAAATACAGAACTTCGAATTGTTAAATACAAATTATTAGTGCAAATTATAACTTGAAGATCTGAACTTGTAATTGTCAAATACAGAACTTAAAATTGATAGCTTATAATTATAATTGCAAATTATAAATTGAAGATCTGAACTTGTAATAGGTAAATACAGAACTTCGAATTGTTAATTTCAAACTAAGATTGTAATTAATAATTTGAAGATCTGAACTTGCAATAGTCAAATTCAGAACTTCGAATTGTTAAATACAAATTATTAGTGCAAATTATAACTTGAAATTCTGAACTTGTAATTGTCAAATACAGAACTTAAAATTGATAGCTTATAATTATAATTGCAAATTATAAGTTGAAGATCTGAACTTGTAATAGGTAAATACAGAACTTCTAATTGTTAATTTCCAACTAAGATTGTAATTAATAATTTGAAGATCTGAACTTGTAATAGTCAAATTCAGAACTTAGAATTCATAACTTCAAATTATGATTGCTAATTATAACTTGAAGATCTGAACTGGTAATAGTCAAATACAGAACTTAGAATTGGGAAATTCAAATTATGATTGCAAATTATTACTTGAAGATCTGAACTTGTAATAGTCAAATACAGAACTTAAAATTGATAGCTTATAATTATAATTGCAAATTATAACTTGAAGATCTGAATTTGTAATAGGTAAATACAGAACTTCGAATTGTTAATTTCAAACTAAGTTTGTAAATAATAATTTGAAGATCTGAACTTGTAATAGTCAAATACAGAACTTCGAATTGTTAAATACAAATTATTAGTGCAAATTATAACTTGAAGATCTGAACTTGTAATAGTCAAATACAGAACTTCGAATTGTTAAATACAAATTATTAGTGCAAATTATAACTTGAAGATCTGAACTTGTAATTGTCAAATACAGAACTTAGAATTCATAACTTCAAATTATGATTGTAAATAATAATTAGAAGATCTGAACTTGTAATAGTCAAATACAGAACTTCGAATTGTTAAATACAAATTATTAGTGCAAATTATAACTTGAAGATCTGAACTTGTAATTGTCAAATACAGAACTTAGAATTGATAGCTTATAATTATAATTGCAAATTATAACTTGAAGATCTGAACTTGTAATAGTGAATTACAGAACTTCTAATTGTTAATTTCAAACTAAGATTGTAATTAATAATTTGAAGATCTAAACTTGTAATAGTCAAATACAGAACTCCGAATTGTTAAATACAAATTATTAGTGCAAATTATAACTTGAAGATCTGAACTTGTAATTGTCAAATACAGCACTTAGAATTCATAACTTCAAATTATGATTGCTAATTATAACTTGAAGATCTGAGCTTGTAATAGTCAAATACAGAACTTAGAATTGTAAAATTCAAATCATGATAGCAAATTATAACTTGAAGATCTGAATTTGTAATAGGTAAATACAGAACTTAGAATTGTTAAATACAAATTATTAGTGCAAATTATAACTTGAAGATCTGAACTTGTAATTGTCAAATACAGAACTTAAAATTGATAGCTTATAATTATAATTGCAAATTATAAGTTGAAGATCTGAACTTGTAATAGGTAAATACAGAACTTCGAATTGTTAATTTCAAACTAAGATTGTAATATATAATTTGAAGATCTTAACTTGTAATAGTCAAATACAGAACTTCGAATTGTTAAATACAAATTATTAGTGCAAATTATAACTTGAAGATCTGAACTTGTAATTGTCAAATACAGAACTTAGAATTCATAACTTCAAATTATGATTGTAAATAATAATTAGAAGATCTGAACTTGTAATAGTCAAATACAGAACTTCGAATTGTTAAATACAAATTATTAGTGCAAATAATAACTTGAAGATCTGAACTTGTAATTGTCTAATACAGAACTTAGAATTGATAGCTTAAAATTATAATTGCAAATTATAACTTGAAAATCTGAACTTGTAATAGTGAATTACAGAACTTCGAATTGTTAAATACAAATTATTAGTACAAATTATAACTTGAAGATCTGAACTTGTAATTGTCAAATACATAACTTAAAATTGATAGCTTTAAATTATAATTGCAAATTATAACTAGAAGATCTGAACTTGTAATAGGTAAATAAGAACTTCGAATTGTTAATTTCAAACTAAGATTGTAATTAATAATTTGAAGATCTGAACTTGTAATAGTCAAATTCAGAACTTAGAAGTCATAACTTCAAATTATGATTGCAAATTATAACTTGAAGATCTGAACTTGTAATTGTAAAATATAGAACTAAGAATTCATAACTTCAAATTATGATTGTAAATAATAATTAGAAGATCTGAACTTGTAATAGTCAAATACAGAACTACGAATTGTTAAATACAAATTATTAGTGCAAATTATAACTTGAAGATCTGAACTTGTAATTGTCAAATACAGAACTTAGAATTCATACCTTCAAATTATGATTGCTAATTATAACTTGAAGATCTGAACTTGTAATAGTCAAATACAGAACTTAGAATTGGGAAATTCAAATTATGATTGCAAATTATTACTTGAAGATCTGAACTTGTAATAGTCAAATACAGAACTTAAAATTGATAGCTTATAATTATAATAGCAAACTATAACTTGAAGATCTGAATTTGTAATAGGTAAATACAGAACTTCGAATTGTTAATTTCAAACCAAGTTTGTAAATAATAAATTGAAGATCTGAACTTGTAATAGTCAAATACAGAACTTCGAATTGTTAAATACAAATTATTAGTGCAAATTATAACTTGAAGATCTGAACTTGTAATAGTCAAATACAGAACTTCGAATTGTTAAATACAAATTATTAGTGCAAATTATAACTTGAAGATCTGAACTTGTAATTGTCAAATACAGAACTTAGAATTCATAACTTCAAATTATGATTGTAAATAACAATTAGAAGATCTGAACTTGTAATAGTCAAATACAGAACTTCGAATTGTTAAATACAAATTATTAGTGCAAATTATAACTTGAAGATCTGAACTTGTAATTGTCAAATACAGAACTTAGAATTGATAGCTTATAATTATAATTGCAAATTATAACTTGTAGATCTGAACTTGTAATAGTGAATTACAGAACTTCTAATTGTTAATTTCAAACTAAGATTGTAATTAATAATTTGAAGATCTAAACTTGTAATAGTCAAATACAGAACTCCGAATTGTTAAATACAAATTATTAGTGCAAATTATAACTTGAAGATCTGAACTTGTAATTGTCAAATACAGCACCTAGAATTCATAACATCAAATTATGATTGCTAATTATAACTTGAAGATCTGAACTTGAAATAGTGAATTACAGAACTTCGAATTGTTAAATACAAATTATTAGTACAAATTATAACTTGAAGATCTGAACTTGTAATTGTCAAATACAGCACTTAGAATTAATAACTTCAAATTAGGATTGCAAATTATAACTTGAAGATCTGAACTTGTAATAGTCAAATACAGAACTTCCAATTGTTAAATACAAATTATTAGTGCAAATTATAACTTGAAGATATGAACTTGCAATTGCCAAATACAGAAATTCGAATAGTTAAATACAAATTATTAGTGCAAATTATAACTTGAAGATCTGAACTTGTAATAGGTAAATACAGAACTTAAAATTGATAGCTTATAATTATAATTGCAAATTATAAGTTGAAGATCTGAACTTGTAATAGGTAAATACAGAACTTCTAATTGTTAATTTCAAACTAATATTGTAATTAATAATATGTAGATCTTCAAACTACTGAAGTAGAACTTCAAATTATGATTGTAAATAATAATTAGAAGATCTGAACTTGTAATAGTCAAATACAGAACTTCGAATTGTTAAATACAAATTATTAGTGCAAATTATAACGTGAAGATCTGAACTTGTAATAGTCAAATACAGAACTTAGAATTGTAAAATTCAAATTATGATTGCAAATTATAACTTGAAGATCTGAACTTGTAATAGTCAAATACAGAACTTCGAATTGTTAAATACAAATTATTAGTGCAAATTATAACTTGAAGATCTGAACTTGTAATTGTCAAATACAGAAATTAGAATTCATAACTTCTAATTATGATTGTAAATAATAATTAGAAGATCTGAACTTGTAATAGTCAAATACAGAACTTCGAATTGTTAAATACATATTATTAGTGCAAATTATAACTGGAAGATCTGAACTTGTAATTGTCAAATACAGAACTTAAAATTGATAGCTTAAAATTATAATTGCAAATTATAAGTTGAAGATCTGAACTTGTAATAGGTAAATACAGAACTTCGAATTGTTAATTTCAAACTAAGATTGTAATTAATAATTTGAAGATCTGAACTTGTAATAGTCAAATACAGAACTTCGAATTGTTAAATACAAATTATTAGTGCAAATTATAACTTGAAGATCTGAACATGTAATTGTCAAATACAGCACTTAGAATTCATAACTTCAAATTATGATTGCAAATTATAACTTGAAGATCTGAACTTGTAATTGTTAAATACAGAACTCGGAATTCATAACTTCAAATTATGATTGTAAATAATAATTAGAAGATCTGAACTTGTAATAGTCAAATACAGAACTTCGAATTGTTAAATACAAATTATTAGTGCAAATAATAGCTTGAAGATCTGAACTTGTAATTGTCAAATACAGAACTTAGAATTGATGGCTTATAATTATAATTGCAAATTATAACTTGATGATCTGAACTTGTAATAGTGAATTACAAACTTAGATTTGTGAAATACTAATTATTATTTCAAATTATAACTTGAAGATTTGAACTTGTAATTGTCAAATACAAAACTTAAAATTGATAGCTTATAATTATAATTGCAAATTATAACTAGAAGATCTGAACTTGTAATAGGTAAATACAGAACTTCGAATTGTTAATTTCAAACTAAGATTGTAAATAATAATTTGAAGACCTGAACTTGTAATAGTCAAATACAGAACTTCGAATTGTTAAATACAAATTATTAGTGCAAATTATAGCTTGAAGATCTGAACTTGTAATTGTCAAATACAGCACTTAGAATTCATAACTACAAATTCTGATTGCAATTTATAACTTGAAGATCTGAACTTGTAATTGTAAAATACAGAACTAAGAATTCATAACTTCAAATTATGATTGTAAATAATAATTAGTAGTTCTGAACTTGTAATAGTCAAATACAGAACTTCGAATTGTTAAATACAAATTATTAGTGCAAATTATAACTTGTAGATCTGAACTTGTAATTGTCAAATACAGAACTTAGAATTCATAACTTCAAATTATGAGTGCTAATTATAACTTGAAGATCTGACCTTGTAATAGTCAAATACAGAACTTAGAATTGTAAATTACAATTATGATAGCAAATTATAACTTAAAGATCTGAACTTGTAATAGTAAAATACAGAACTTAAAATTGATAGCTTATAATTATAATTGCTAATTACAACTTGAAGATCTGAATTTGTAATAAGTAAATACAGAACTTCGAATTGTTAATTTCAAACTAAGATTGTAAATAATAATTTGAAGATCTGAACTTGTAATAGTCAAATACAGAACTTCGAATTGTTAAATACAAATTATTAGTGCAAATTAAAACATGAAGATCTGAACATGTAATTGTCAAATAGAGAACTTAAAATTGATAGCTTATAATTATAATTGCAAATTATAAGTTGAAGTTCTGAACTTGTAATAGGTAACTACAGAACTACGAATTGTTAATTTCAAACTAAGATTGTAATTAATAATTTGTAGATCTGAACTTGTAATAGTCAAATACAGAACTACGAATTGTTAAATACAAATTATTAGTGCAAATTATAACTTGAAGATTTGAACTTGTAATTGTCAAATACAGCACTTAGAATTAATAACTTCAAATTAGGATTGCAAATTATAACTTGAAGATCTGAACTTGTAATAGTCAAATACAGAACTTCGAATTGTTAAATACAAATTATTAGTGCAAATTATAACTTGAAGATATGAACTTGCAATTGCCAAATACAGAACTTCGAATAGTTAAATACAAATTATTAGTGCAAATTATAACTTGAAGATCTGAACTTGTAATAGGTAAATACAGAACTTAAAATTGATAGCTTATAATTATAATTGCAAATTATAAGTTGAAGATCTGAACTTGTAATAGGTAAATACAGAACTTCTAATTGTTAATTTCAAACTAATATTGTAATTAATAATTTGTAGATCTGAACTTGTAATAGTCAAATACAGATCTCCGAATTGTTAAATACAAATTATTAGTGCAAATTATAACTTAAAGATCTGAACTTGTAATTGTCAAATACAGCACTTAGAATACGTAACTTCAAATTATGATTGCAAATTATAACTGGAAGATCTGAACTTGTAATTGTCAAATACAGAACTTAGAATTGATTGCTTATAATTATAATTGCAAATTATAACTTGAAGATCTGAACTTGTAATTGTCAAATACAGCACTTAGAATTCAAAACTGCAAATTATGATTGCAAATTATAACTGGAAGATCTGAACTGGTAATTGTGAAATACAGAACTTAGAACTCATAACTTCAAATTATGATTGTAAATAATAATTAGAAGATCTGAACTTGTAATTGTCAAATACAGAACTTAAAATTGATAGCTTATAATTATAATTGCAAATTATAAGTTGAAGATCTGAACTTGTAATAGGTAAATACAAAACTTTGAATTGTTAATTTCAAACTAAGATTGTAATTAATAATTTGAAGATCTGAACTTGTAATAGTCAAATGCAGAACTTCGAATTGTTAAATACAAATTATAAGTTCAAATTATAACTTGAAGATCTGAACTTGTAATTGTCAAATACAGAACTTATAATTGATAGCTTATAATTATAATTGCAAATTATAAGTTTAAGAACTGAACTTGTAATATGTAAATACAGAACTTCGAATTTTTAATTTCAAACTAAGATTGTAATTAATAATTTGAAGATCTGAACTTGTAATAGTCAAATACAGAACTTCGAATTGTTAAATACAAATTATTAGTGCACATTATAACTTGAAGATCTGAACTTGTAATTGTCAAATACAGAACTTAGAACTCATAACTTCAAATTATGATTGTAAATAATAATTAGAAGATCTGAACTTGTAATAGTCAAATACAGAACTTCGAATTGTTAAATACAAATTATTAGTGCAAATTATAACGTGAAGATCTGAACTTGTAATAGTCAAATACAGAACTTAGAATTGTAAAATTCAAATTATGATTGCAAATTATAACTTGAAGATCTGAACTTGTAATAGTCAAATACAGAACTTCGAATTGTTAAATACAAATTATTAGGGCAAATTATAACTTGAAGATCTGAACTTGTAATTGTCAAATATAGAAACTTAAAATTGATAGCTTATAATTATAATTGCAAATTATAAGTTGAAGATCTGAACTTGTAATAGGTAAATACAGAACTTCGAATTGTTAATTTCAAACTAAGATTGTAATTAATAATTTGAAGATCTGAACTTGTAATAGTCAAATACAGATCTCCCAATTGTTAAATACAAATTATTAGTGCAAATTATAACTTAAAGATCTGAACTTGTAATTGTCAAATACAGCACTTAGAATACATAACTTCAAATTATGATTGCAACTTATAACTGGAAGATCTGAACTTGTAATTGTCAAATACAGAACTTAGAATTGATTTCTTATAATTATAATTGCAAATTATAACTTGAAGAACTGAACTTGTAATAGTGAATTACAGAACTTCAAATTGTTAATTTCAAACTAAGATTGTAATTAATAATTTGAAGATCTGAACTTGTAATTGTCAAATACAGAACTTAAAATTGATAGCTTATAATTATAATTGCAAATTATAAGTTTAAGAACTGAACTTGTAATATGTAAATACAGAACTTCGAATTGTTAATTTCAAACTAAGATTGTAATTAATAATTTGAGGATCTGAACTTGTAATAGTCAAATACAGAACTTCGAATTGTTAAATACAAATTATTAGTGCAAATTATAACTTGAAGATCTGAACTTGTAATTGTCAAATACAGAACTTAGAATTCATAACTTCAAATTATGATTGCTAATTATAACTTGAAGATCTGAACTTGTAATAGTCAAATACAGAACTTAGAATTGGGAAATTCAAATTATGGTTGCAAATTATAACTTGAAGATCTGAACTTGTAATAGTCAAATACAGAACTTAAAATTGATAGCTTATAATTATAATTGCAAATTAAAACTTGAAGATCTGAACTTGTAATAGGTAAATACATAACTTCGAATTGTTAATTTCAAACTAAGATTGTAAATAATAATTTGAAGATCTGAACTTGTAATAGTCAAATACAGATCACCGAATTGTTAAATACAAATTATTAGTGCTAATTATAACTTGAAGATCTGAACTTGAAATTGTCAAATACAGAACTTAAAATTGAGAGCTTATAATTATAATTGAAAATTATAAGTTGAAAATCTGAACTTGTAATAGGTAAATACAGAACTTCAAATTGTTAATTTCTAACTAAGTTTGTAATTAATAATTTGAAGATCTGAACTTGTAATAGTCAAATACAGATCTCCGAATTGTTAAATACAAATTATTAGTGCAAATTATAACTTAAAGATCTGAACTTGTAATTGTCAAATACAGCACTTAGAATACATAACGACAAATTATGATTGCAAATTATAACTGGAAGATCTGAACTTGTAATTGTCAAATACAGAACTTAGAATTGATTGCTTATAATTATAATTGCAAATTATAACTTGAAGATCTGAACTTGTAATAGTGAATTACAGAACTTCAAATTGTTAATTTCAAAGTAAGGTTGTAATTAATAATTTGAAGATCTGAACTTGTAATAGTCAAATACAGAACTCCGAATTGTTAAATACAAATTATTAGTGCAAATTATAACTTGAAGATCTGAACTTGTAATTGTCAAATACAGCACTTAGAATTCATAACTTCAAATTATGAATGGAAATTATAACTGGAAGATCTGAACTTGTAATATGTAAATACAGAACTTCGAATTGTTAATTTCAAACTAAGATTGTAATTAATAATTTGAAGATCTGAACTTGTAATAGTCAAATACAGAACTTCGAATTGTTAAATACAAATTATTAGTGCAAATTATAACTTGAAGATCTGAACTTGTAATTGTCAAATACAGAACTTCGAATTGTTACATACAAATTATTAGTGCAAATTATAACTTGTAGATCTGAACTTGTAATTGTCAAATACAGAACTTAAAATTGATAGCTTATAATTATAATTGCAAATTATAAGTTGAAGATCTGAACTTGTAATAGGTAAATACAGAACTTCGAATTGTTAATTTCAAACTAAGATTATAATTAATAACTTGAAGATCTGAACTTGTAATAGTCAAATACAGAACTTCGAATTGTTAAATACAAATTATTAGTGCAAATTATAACTTGAAGATCTGAACTTGTAATAGTCAAATACAGAACTTCGAATTGTTAAATACAAATTATTAGTGCAAATTATAACTTGAAGATCTGAACTTGTAATTGTCTAATACAGAACTTAGAATTGATAGCTTAAAATTATAATTGCAAATTATAACTTGAAGATCTGAACTTGTAATAGTGAATTACAGAACTTCGAATTGTTAAATACAAATTATTAGTACAAATTATAACTTGAAGATCTGAACTAGTAATTGTCAAATACAGAACTTAAAATTGATAGCTTATAATTATAATCGCAAATTATAACTAGAAGATCTGAACTAGTAATAGGTAAATACAGAACTTCGAATTGTTAATTTCAAACTAAGATTGTAAATAATAATTTGAAGATCTGAACTTGTAATAGTCAAATACAGAACTTCGAATTGTTAAATACAAATTATTAGTGCAAATTATAACTTGAAAATCTGAACTTGTAATTGTTAAATACAGAACTTAAAATTGATAGCTTATAATTATAATTGCAAATTATAAGTTGAACATCTGAACTTGTAATAGGTAAATACAGAACTTCGAATTGTTAATTTCAAACTAAGATTGTAATTAATAATTTGAAGATCTGAACTTGTAATAGTAAAATACAGAACTTCGAATTGTTAAATACAAATTATTAGTGCAAATTATAACTTGAAGATCTGAAGTTGTAATTGTAAAATACAGAACTAAGAATTCATAACTTCAAATTATGATTGTAAATAATAATTAGAAGATCTGAACTTGTAATAGTCAAATACAGAACTTCGAATTGTTAAATACAAATTATTAGTGCAAATTATAACTTGAAGATCTGAACTTGTAATTGTCAAATACAGAACTTAGAATTCATAACTTCAAATTATGATTGCTAATTATAACTTGAAGATCTGAACTTGTAATAGTCAAATACAGAACTTAGAATTGGGAAATTCAAATTATGATTGCAAATTATAACTTGAAGATCTGAACTTGTAATAGTCAAATACAGAACTTAAAATTGATAGCTTATAATTATAATTGCAAATTATAAGTTGAAGATCTGAACTTGTAATAGGTAAATACAGAACTTCGAATTGTTAATTTCAAACTAAGATTGTAATTAAAAATTTGAGGATCTGAACTTGTAATAGTAAAATACAGAACTTCGAATTGTTAAATACAAATTATTAGTGCAAATTATAACTTGAAGATCTGAAGTTGTAATTGTAAAATACAGAACTAAGAATTCATAACTTCAAATTATGATTGTAAATAATAATTAGAAGATCTGAACTTGTAATAGTCAAATACAGAACTTCGAATTGTTAAATACAAATTATTAGTGCAAATTATATCTTGAAGATCTGAACTTGTAATTGTCAAATACAGAACTTAGAATTCATAACTTCAAATTATGATTGCTAATTATAACTTGAAGATCTGAACTTGTAATAGTCAAATACAGAACTTAGAATTGGGAAATTCAAATTATGATTGCAAATTATAACTTGAAGATCTGAACTTGTAATAGTCAAATACAGAACTTAAAATTGATAGCTTATAATTATAATTGCAAATTATAACTTGAAGATCTGAATTTGTAGTAGGGAAATATAGAACTTCGAATTGTTAATTTCAAACTAAGATTGTAAATAATAATTTGAAGTTCTGAACTTGTAATAGTCAAATACAGAACTTCGAATTGTTAAATACAAATTATTAGTGCAAATTATAACTTGAAGATCTGATCTTGTAATTGTCAAATACAGAACTTAAAATTGATAGCTTATAATTATTATTGCAAATTATAAGTTGAAGATCTGAACTTGTAATAGGTAAATACAGAACTTCGAATTGTTAATTTCAAACTAAGATTGTAATAAATAATTTGAAGATCTGAACTTGTAATTGTCAAATACAGAACTTCAAATTGTTAAATAAAAAATTATTAGTGCAAATTATAACTTGAAGATCTGAACTTGTAATTGTCAAATACAGAACTTAGAATTGATAGCTTATAATTATAATTGCAAATTATAAGTTGAAGATCTGAACTTGTAATAGGTAAATACAGAACTTCGAATTGTTAATTTCAAACTAAGATTGTAATTAAAAATTTGAGGATCTGAACTTGTAATAGTCAAATACAGAACTTCGAATTGTTAAATACAAATTATTAGTGCAAATTATAACTTGAAGATCTGAACTTGTAATTGTCAAATACAGAACTTCGAATTGTTACATACAAATTATTAGTGCAAATTATAACTTGTAGATCTGAACTTGTAATTGTCAAATACAGAACTTAAAATTGATAGCTTATAATTATAATTGCAAATTATAAGTTGAAGATCTGAACTTGTAATAGGTAAATACAGAACTTCGAATTGTTAATTTCAAACTAAGATTATAATTAATAACTTGAAGATCTGAACTTGTAATAGTCAAATACAGAACTTCGAATTGTTAAATACAAATTATTAGTGCAAATTATAACTTGAAGATCTGAACTTGTAATAGTCAAATACAGAACTTCGAATTGTTAAATACAAATTATTAGTGCAAATTATAACTTGAAGATCTGAACTTGTAATTGTCTAATACAGAACTTAGAATTGATAGCTTAAAATTATAATTGCAAATTATAACTTGAAGATCTGAACTTGTAATAGTGAATTACAGAACTTCGAATTGTTAAATACAAATTATTAGTACAAATTATAACTTGAAGATCTGAACTAGTAATTGTCAAATACAGAACTTAAAATTGATAGCTTATAATTATAATCGCAAATTATAACTAGAAGATCTGAACTAGTAATAGGTAAATACAGAACTTCGAATTGTTAATTTCAAACTAAGATTGTAAATAATAATTTGAAGATCTGAACTTGTAATAGTCAAATACAGAACTTCGAATTGTTAAATACAAATTATTAGTGCAAATTATAACTTGAAAATCTGAACTTGTAATTGTTAAATACAGAACTTAAAATTGATAGCTTATAATTATAATTGCAAATTATAAGTTGAACATCTGAACTTGTAATAGGTAAATACAGAACTTCGAATTGTTAATTTCAAACTAAGATTGTAATTAATAATTTGAAGATCTGAACTTGTAATAGTAAAATACAGAACTTCGAATTGTTAAATACAAATTATTAGTGCAAATTATAACTTGAAGATCTGAAGTTGTAATTGTAAAATACAGAACTAAGAATTCATAACTTCAAATTATGATTGTAAATAATAATTAGAAGATCTGAACTTGTAATAGTCAAATACAGAACTTCGAATTGTTAAATACAAATTATTAGTGCAAATTATAACTTGAAGATCTGAACTTGTAATTGTCAAATACAGAACTTAGAATTCATAACTTCAAATTATGATTGCTAATTATAACTTGAAGATCTGAACTTGTAATAGTCAAATACAGAACTTAGAATTGGGAAATTCAAATTATGATTGCAAATTATAACTTGAAGATCTGAACTTGTAATAGTCAAATACAGAACTTAAAATTGATAGCTTATAATTATAATTGCAAATTATAAGTTGAAGATCTGAACTTGTAATAGGTAAATACAGAACTTCGAATTGTTAATTTCAAACTAAGATTGTAATTAAAAATTTGAGGATCTGAACTTGTAATAGTAAAATACAGAACTTCGAATTGTTAAATACAAATTATTAGTGCAAATTATGACTTGAAGATCTGAAGTTGTAATTGTAAAATACAGAACTAAGAATTCATAACTTCAAATTATGATTGTAAATAATAATTAGAAGATCTGAACTTGTAATAGTCAAATACAGAACTTCGAATTGTTAAATACAAATTATTAGTGCAAATTATAACTTGAAGATCTGAACTTGTAATTGTCAAATACAGAACTTAGAATTCATAACTTCAAATTATGATTGCTAATTATAACTTGAAGATCTGAACTTGTAATAGTCAAATACAGAACTTAGAATTGGGAAATTCAAATTATGATTGCAAATTATAACTTGAAGATCTGAACTTGTAATAGTCAAATACAGAACTTAAAATTGATAGCTTATAATTATAATTGCAAATTATAACTTGAAGATCTGAATTTGTAGTAGGGAAATATAGAACTTCGAATTGTTAATTTCAAACTAAGATTGTAAATAATAATTTGAAGTTCTGAACTTGTAATAGTCAAATACAGAACTTCGAATTGTTAAATACAAATTATTAGTGCAAATTATAACTTGAAGATCTGATCTTGTAATTGTCAAATACAGAACTTAAAATTGATAGCTTATAATTATTATTGCAAATTATAAGTTGAAGATCTGAACTTGTAATAGGTAAATACAGAACTTCGAATTGTTAATTTCAAACTAAGATTGTAATAAATAATTTGAAGATCTGAACTTGTAATTGTCAAATACAGAACTTCAAATTGTTAAATAAAAAATTATTAGTGCAAATTATAACTTGAAGATCTGAACTTGTAATTGTCAAATACAGAACTTAGAATTGATAGCTTATAATTATAATTGCAAATTATAAGTTGAAGATCTGAACTTGTAATAGGTAAATACAGAACTTCGAATTGTTAATTTCAAACTAAGATTGTAATTAAAAATTTGAGGATCTGAACTTGTAATAGTCAAATACAGAACTTCGAATTGTTAAATACAAATTATTAGTGCAAATTATAACTTGAAGATCTGAACTTGTAATTGTCAAATACAGAACTTATAATTCATAACTTCAAATTATGATTGCTAATTATAACTTGAAGATCTGACCTTGTAATAGTCAAATACAGAACTTAGAATTGTGAAATTACAATTATGATTGCAAATTATAACTTGAAGATCTGAACTTGTAATAGTCAAATACAGAACTTAAAATTGATAGCTTATAATTATAATTGCAAATTATGAGTTGAAGATCTGAACTTGTAATAGGTAAATACAGAACTTCGAATTGTTAATTTCAAACTAAGATTGTAATTAATAATTTGAAGATCTGAACTTGTAATAGTCAAATACAGAACTTCGAATTGTTAAATACAAATTATTAGTGCAAATTATAACTTGAAGATCTGAACTTGTAATTGTCAAATACAGAACTTAGAATTCATAACTTCAAATTATGATTGCTAATTATAACTTGAAGATCTGAACTTGTAGTAGTCAAATACAGAACTTAGAATTGGGAAATTCAAATTATGGTTGCAAATTATAACTTGAAGATCTGAACTTGTAATAGTCAAATACCGAACTTAAAATTGATAGCTTATAATTATAATTGCAAATTAAAACTTGAAGATCTGAATTTGTAATAGGTAAATACAGAACTTCGAATTGTTAATTTCAAACTAAGATTGTAATTAATAATTTGAAGATCTGAACTTGTAATAGTCAAATACAGAACTTAAAATTGTTAAATACAAATTATTAGTGCAAATTATAACTTGAAGATCTGAACTTGTAATTGTCAAATACAGAACTTAGAATTGATAGCTTATAATTATAATTGCAAATTATAACTTGAAGATCTGAACTTGTAATAGTGAATTACAAACTTAGATTAGCGAAATACTAATTATTATTTCAAATTATAACTTGAAGATTTGAACTTGTAATTGTCAAATACAGAACTTAAAATTGATAGCTTATAATTATAATTGCAAATTATAACTAGAAGATCTGAACTTGCAATAGGTAAATACAGAACTTCGAATTGTTAATTTCACACTAAGATTGTAAATAATAATTTGAAAATCTGAACTTATAATAGGTAAATACAGAACTTCGAATTGTTAATTTCAAACTAAGATTGTAATTAATAATTTGAAGATCTGAACTTGTAATAGTCAAATACAGAACTTCGAATTGTTAAATACAAATTATTAGTGCAAATTATAACTTGAAGATCTGAACTTGTATACATGTATAACTTGTATAATACAGCACATAGAATTCATAACTTCAAATTATGATTGCAATTTATAACTTGAAGTTCTGAACTTGTAATTGTAAAATACAGAACTAAGAATTCATAACTTCAAATTATGATTGTAAATAATAATTAGAAGATCTGAACTTGTAATAGTCAAATACAGAACTTCGAATTGTTAAATACAAATTATTAGTGCAAATTATAACTTGAAGATCTGAACTTGTAATTGTCAAATACAGAACTTAGAATTCATAACTTCAAATTATGATTGTAAATAATAATTAGAAGATCTGAACTTGTAATAGTCAAATACAGAACTTCAAATTGTTAAATTCAAATTATTAGTGCAAATTATAACTTGAAGATCTTAACTTGTAATTGTCAAATACAGCACTTAGAATTCATAACTTCAAATTATGATTGCAAATTATAACTTGAAGATCTGAACTTGTAATTGTAAAATACAGAACTACGAATTTATAACTTCAAATTATGATTGTAAATAATAATTAGAAGATCTGAACTTGTAATAGTCAAATACAGAACTTCGAATTGTTAAATACAAATTATTAGTGCAAATTATAACTTGAAGTTCTGAACTTGTAATTGTCAAATACAGAACTTAGAATTCATAACTTCAAATTATGATTGCTAATTATAACTTGAAGATCTGAACTTGTAATAGTCAAATACAGAACTTAGAATTGGGAAATTCAAATTATGATTGCAAATTATAACTTGAAGATCTGAACTTGTAATAGTCAAATACAGAACTTAAAATTGATAGCTTATAATTATAATTGCAAATTATAACTTGAAGATCTGAATTTGTAATAGGTAAATATAGAACTTCGAATTGTTAATTTCAAACTAAGATTGTAAATAATAATTTGAAGTTCTGAACTTGTAATAGTCAAATACAGAACTTCGAATTGTTAAATACAAATTATTAGTGCAAATTATAACTTGAAGATCTGAACTTGTAATTGTCAAATACAGAACTTAAAATTGATAGCTTATAATTATAATTGCAAATTATAAGGTGAAGATCTGAACTTGTAATAGGTAAATACAGAACTTCGAATTGTTAATTTCAAACTAAGATTGTAATTAATAATTTGAAGTTCTGAACTTGTAATAGTCAAATACAGAACTTCGAATTGTTAAATACAAATTATTAGTGCAAATTATAACTTGAAGATCTGAACTTGTAATTGTCAAATACAGAACTTAGAATTGATAGCTTATAATTATAATTGCAAATTATAACTTGAAGAACTGAACTTGTAATAGTGAATTACAGAACTTAGATTTGTTAAATACTAATTATTATTTCAAATTATAACTTGAAGATCTGAACTTCTAATAAGTAAATACAGAACTTCGAATTGTTAATTTCAAACTAAGATTGTAAATAAAAATTTTAAAGACCTGAACTTGTAATAGTCAAATACAGAACTTCGAATTGTTAAATACAAATTATTAGTGCAAATTATAAATTGTAAATCTGAACTTGTAATAGTCAAATACAGAACTTCGAATTGTTAAATACAAATTATTAGTGCAAATTATAACTTGAAGATCTGAACTTGTAATTGTCAAATACAGCACTTAGAATTCATAACTTCTAATTATGATTGCAATTTATAACTTGAAGATCTGAACTTGTAATTGTAAAATACAGAACTAAGAATTAATAAATTCAAATTATGATTGTAAATAATAATTAGAAGATCTGAACTTGTAATAGTCAAATACAGAACTTCGAATTGTTAATTTCAAACTAAGATTGTAATTAATAATTTGAAGATCTGAACTTGTAATAGTCAAATACAGAACTTCGAATTGTTAAATACAAATTATTAGTGGAAATTATAACTTGAAGATGTGAAGTTGTAATTGTCAAATACAGCACATAGAATTCATAACTTCAAATTATGATTGCAATTTATAACTTAAAGTTCTGAACTTGTAATTGTAAAATACAGAACTAAGAATTCATAACTTCAAATTATGATTGTAAATAATAATTAGAAGATCTGAACTTGTAATAGTCAAATACAGAACTTCGAATTGTTAAATACAAATTATTAGTGCAAATTATAACTTGAAGATCTGAACTTGTAATTGTCAAATACAGAACTTAGAATACATAACTTCAAATTATGATTGCTAATTATAACTTGAAGATCTGACCTTGTAATAGTCAAATACAGAACTTAGAATTGTGAAATAACAATTATGATTGCAAATTATAACTTGAAGATCCCGACTTGTAATAGTCAAATACAGAACTTAAAATTGATAGCTTATAATTATAATTGCTAATTATAACTTGAAGATCTGAATTTGTAATAACTAAATACAGAACTTCGAATTGTTAATTTCAAACTAAGATTGTAAATAATAATTTGAAGATCTGAACTTGTAATAGTCAAATACAGAACTTCGAATTGTTAAATACAAATTATTAGTGCAAATTATAACATGAAGATCTGAACATGTAATTGTCAAATACAGAACTTAAAATTGATAGCTTATCATTATAATTGCAAATTATAAGTTGAAGATCTGAACTTGTAATAGGTAAATACAGAACTTCGGATTGTTAATTTCAAACTAAGATTGTAATTAATAATTTGAAGATCTGAACTTGTAATAGTCAAATACAGAACTTCGAATTGTTAAATACAAATTATTAGTGCAAATTATAACTTGAAGATCTGAACTTGTAATTATCAAATACAGCACTTGGAATTCATAACTTCAAATTATGATTGCAAATTATAACTTGGAGATCTGAACTTGTAATTGTCAAATACAGAACTTAGAATTCATAACTTCAAATTATGATTGTAAATAATAATTAGAAGATCTGAACTTGTAATAGTCAAATACAGAACTTCAAATTGTTAAATTCAAATTATTAGTGCAAATTATAACTTGAAGATCTTAACTTGTAATTGTCAAATACAGCACTTAGAATTCATAACTTCTAATTATGATTGCAAATTATAACTTGAAGATCTGAACTTGTAATTGTAAAATACAGAACTACGAATTCATAACTTCAAATTATGAATGTAAATAATAATTAGAAGATCTGAACTTGTAATAGTCAAATACAGAACTCCGAATTGTTAAATACAAATTATTAGTGCAAATTATAACTTGAAGATCTGAACTTGTAATTGTCAAATACAGCACTTAGAATTCATAACTTCAAATTATGAATGGAAATTATAACTGGAAGATCTGAACTTGTAATATGTAAATACAGAACTTCGAATTGTTAATTTCAAACTAAGATTGTAATTAATAATTTGAAGATCTGAACTTGTAATAGTCAAATACAGAACTTCGAATTGTTAAATACAAATTATTAGTGCAAATTATAACTTGAAGATCTGAACTTGTAATTGTCAAATACAGAACTTCGAATTGTTACATACAAATTATTAGTGCAAATTATAACTTGAAGATCTGAACTTGTAATTGTCAAATACATAACTTAAAATTGATAGCTTATAATTATAATTGCAAATTATAAGTTGAAGATCTGAACTTGTAATAGGTAAATACAGAACTTCGAATTGTTAATTTCAAACTAAGATTATAATTAATAACTTGAAGATCTGAACTTGTAATAGTCAAATACAGAACTTAGAATTGGGAAATTCAAATTATGATTGCAAATTATAACTTGAAGTTCTGAACTTGTAATAGTCAAATACAGAACTTAAAATTGATAGCTTATAATTATAATTGCAAATTATAACTTGAAGATCTGAATTTGTAGTAGGGAAATATAGAACTTCGAATTGTTAATTTCAAACTAAGATTGTAAATAATAATTTGAAGTTCTGAACTTGTAATAGTCAAATACAGAACTTCGAATTGTTAAATACAAATTATTAGTGCAAATTATAACTTGAAGATCTGATCTTGTAATTGTCAAATACAGAACTTAAAATTGATAGCTTATAATTATTATTGCAAATTATAAGTTGAAGATCTGAACTTGTAATAGGTAAATACAGAACTTCGAATTGTTAATTTCAAACTAAGATTGTAATAAATAATTAGAAGATCTGAACTTGTAATTGTCAAATACAGAACTTCAAATTGTTAAATAAAAAATTATTAGTGCAAATTATAACTTGAAGATCTGAACTTGTAATTGTCAAATACAGAACTTAGAATTGATAGCTTATAATTATAATTGCAAATTATAAGTTGAAGATCTGAACTTGTAATAGGTAAATACAGAACTTCGAATTGTTAATTTCAAACTAAGATTGTAATTAAAAATTTGAGGATTTGAACTTGTAATAGTCAAATACAGAACTTTGAATTGTTAAATACAAATTATTAGTGCAAATTATAACTTGAAGATCTGAACTTGTAATTGTCAAATACAGAACTTAGAATTCATAACTTCAAATTATGATTGCTAATTATAACTTGAAGATCTGAACTTGTAGTAGTCAAATACAGAACTTAGAATTGGGAAATTCAAATTATGGTTGCAAATTATAACTTGAAGATCTGAACTTGTAATAGTCAAATACAGAACTTAAAATTGATAGCTTATAATTATAATTGCAAATTATGAGTTGAAGATCTGAACTTGTAATAGGTAAATACAGAACTTCGAATTGTTAATTTCAAACTAAGATTGTAATTAATAATTTGAAGATCTGAACTTGTAATAGTCAAATACAGAACTTCGAATTGTTAAATACAAATTATTAGTGCAAATTATAACTTGAAGATCTGAACTTGTAATTGTCAAATACAGAACTTAGAATTCATAACTTCAAATTATGATTGCTAATTATAACTTGAAGATCTGAACTTGTAGTAGTCAAATACAGAACTTAGAATTGGGAAATTCAAATTATGGTTGCAAATTATAACTTGAAGATCTGAACTTGTAATAGTCAAATACAGAACTTAAAATTGATAGCTTATAATTATAATTGCAAATTAAAACTTGAAGATCTGAATTTGTAATAGGTAAATACAGAACTTCGAATTGTTAATTTCAAACTAAGATTGTAATTAATAATTTGAAGATCTGAACTTGTAATAGTCAAATACAGAACTTAAAATTGTTAAATACAAATAATTAGTGCAAATTATAACTTGAAGATCTGAACTTGTAATTGTCAAATACAGAACTTAGAATTGATAGCTTATAATTGTAATTGCAAATTATAACTTGTAGATCTGAACTTGTAATAGAGAATTACAAACTTAGATTAGTGAAATACTAATTATTATTTCAAATTATAACTTGAAGATTTGAACTTGTAATTGTCAAATACAGAACTTAAAATTGATAGCTTATAATTATAATTGCAAATTATAACTAGAAGATCTGAACTTGCAATAGGTAAATACAGAACTTCGAATTGTTAATTTCACACTAAGATTGTAAATAATAATTTGAAAATCTGAACTTATAATAGGTAAATACAGAACTTCGAATTGTTAATTTCAAACTAAGATTGTAATTAATAATTTGAAGATCTGAACTTGTAATAGTCAAATACAGAACTTCGAATTGTTAAATACAAATTATTAGTGCAAATTATAACTTGAAGATCTGAACTTGTATACATGTATAACTTGTATAATACAGCACATAGAATTCATAACTTCAAATTATGATTGCAATTTATAACTTGAAGTTCTGAACTTGTAATTGTAAAATACAGAACTAAGAATTCATAACTTCAAATTATGATTGTAAATAATAATTAGAAGATCTGAACTTGTAATAATCAAATACAGAACTTCGAATTGTTAAATACAAATTATTAGTGCAAATTATAACTTGAAGATCTGAACTTGTAATTGTCAAATACAGAACTTAGAATTCATAACTTCAAATTATGATTGTAAATAATAATTAGAAGATCTGAACTTGTAATAGTCAAATACAGAACTTCAAATTGTTAAATTCAAATTATTAGTGCAAATTATAACTTGAAGATCTTAACTTGTAATTGTCAAATACAGCACTTAGAATTCATAACTTCAAATTATGATTGCAAATTATAACTTGAAGATCTGAACTTGTAATTGTAAAATACAGAACTACGAATTTATAACTTCAAATTATGATTGTAAATAATAATTAGAAGATCTGAACTTGTAATAGTCAAATACAGAACTTCGAATTGTTAAATACAAATTATTAGTGCAAATTATAACTTGAAGTTCTGAACTTGTAATTGTCAAATACAGAACTTAGAATTCATAACTTCAAATTATGATTGCTAATTATAACTTGAAGATCTGAACTTGTAATAGTCAAATACAGAACTTAGAATTGGGAAATTCAAATTATGATTGCAAATTATAACTTGAAGATCTGAATTTGTAATAGGTAAATATAGAACTTCGAATTGTTAATTTCAAACTAAGATTGTAAATAATAATTTGAAGTTCTGAACTTGTAATAGTCAAATACAGAACTTCGAATTGTTAAATACAAATTATTAGTGCAAATTATAACTTGAAGATCTGAACTTGTAATTGTCAAATACAGAACTTAAAATTGATAGCTTATAATTATAATTGCAAATTATAAGGTGAAGATCTGAACTTGTAATAGGTAAATACAGAACTTCGAATTGTTAATTTCAAACTAAGATTGTAATTAATAATTTGAAGATCTGAACTTGTAATAGACAAATACATAACTTCAAATTGTTAAATACAAATTATTAGTGCAAATTATAACTTGAAGATCTGAACTTGTAATTGTCAAATACAGAACTTAGAATTGATAGCTTATAATTATAATTGCAAATTATAACTTGAAGAACTGAACTTGTAATAGTGAATTACAGAACTTAGATTTGTTAAATACTAATTATTATTTCAAATTATAACTTGAAGATCTGAACTTCTAATAAGTAAATACAGAACTTCGAATTGTTAATTTCAAACTAAGATTGTAAATAAAAATTTTAAAGACCTGAACTTGTAATAGTCAAATACAGAACTTCGAATTGTTAAATACAAATTATTAGTGCAAATTATAAATTGTAAATCTGAACTTGTAATAGTCAAATACAGAACTTCGAATTGTTAAATACAAATTATTAGTGCAAATTATAACTTGAAGATCTGAACTTGTAATTGTCAAATACAGCACTTAGAATTCATAACTTCTAATTATGATTGCAATTTATAACTTGAAGATCTGAACTTGTAATTGTAAAATACAGAACTAAGAATTAATAAATTCAAATTATGATTGTAAATAATATTTAGAAGATCTGAACTTGTAATAGTCAAATACAGAACTTCGAATTGTTAATTTCAAACTAAGATTGTAATTAATAATTTGAAGATCTGAACTTGTAATAGTCAAATACAGAACTTCGAATTGTTAAATACAAATTATTAGTGGAAATTATAACTTGAAGATGTGAAGTTGTAATTGTCAAATACAGCACACAGAATTCATAACTTCAAATTATGATTGCAATTTATAACTTAAAGTTCTGAACTTGTAATTGTAAAATACAGAACTAAGAATTCATAACTTCAAATTATGATTGTAAATAATAATTAGAAGATCTGAACTTGTAATTGTCAAATACAGAACTTAGAATTCATAACTTCAAATTATGATTGCTAATTATAACTTGAAGATCTGACCTTGTAATAGTCAAATACAGAACTTAGAATTGTGAAATAACAATTATGATTGCAAATTATAACTTGAAGATCCCGACTTGTAATAGTCAAATACAGAACATAAAATTGATAGCTTATAATTATAATTGCTAATTATAACTTGAAGATCTGAATTTGTAATAACTAAATACAGAACTTCGAATTGTTAATTTCAAACTAAGATTGTAAATAATAATTTGAAGATATGAACTTGTAATAGTCAAATACAGAACTTCGAATTGTTAAATACAAATTATTAGTGCAAATTATAACATGAAGATCTGAACATGTAATTGTCAAATACAGAACTTAAAATTGATAGCTTATAATTATAATTGCAAATTATAAGTTGAAGATCTGAACTTGTAATAGGTAAATACAGAACTTCGAATTGTTAATTTCAAACTAAGATTGTAATTAATAATTTGAAGATCTGAACTTGTAATAGTCAAATACAGAACTTCGAATTGTTAAATACAAATTATTAGTGCAAATTATAACTTGAAGATCTGAACTTGTAATTATCAAATACAGCACTTGGAATTCATAACTTCAAATTATGATTGCAAATTATAACTTGAAGATCTGAACTTGTAATTGTCAAATACAGAACTTAGAATTCATAACTTCAAATTATGATTGTAAATAATAATTAGAAGATCTGAACTTGTAATAGTCAAATACAGAACTTCAAATTGTTAAATTCAAATTATTAGTGCAAATTATAACTTGAAGATCTTAACTTGTAATTGTCAAATACAGCACTTAGAATTCATAACTTCTAATTATGATTGCAAATTATAACTTGAAGATCTGAACTTGTAATTGTAAAATACAGAACTACGAATTCATAACTTCAAATTATGAATGTAAATAATAATTAGAAGATCTGAACTTGTAATAGTCAAATACAGAACTTCGAATTGTTAAATACAAATTATTAGTGCAAATTATAACTTGAAGTTCTGAACTTGTAATTGTCAAATACAGTACTTAGAATTCATAACTTCAAATTATGATTGCTAATTATAACTTGAAGATCTGAACTTGTAATAGTCAAATACAGAACTAAGAATTGGGAAATTCAAATTATGATTGCAAATTATAACTTGAAGATCTGAACTTGTAATAGTCAAATACAGAACTTAAAATTGTTAGCTTATAATTATAATTGCAAATTATAACTTGAAGATCTGAATTTGTAATAGGTAAATATAGAACTTCGAATTGTTAATTTCAAACTAAGATTGTAATTAATAATTTGAAGATCTGAACTTGTAATTATCAAATACAGCACTTGGAATTCATAACTTCAAATTATGATTGCAAATTATAACTTGAAGATCTGAACTTGTAATTGTCAAATACAGAACTTAGAATTCATATCTTCAAATTATGATTGTAAATAATAATTAGAAGATCTGAACTTGTAATAGTCAAATACAGAACTTAGAATTGGGAAATTCAAATTATGATTGCAAATTATAACTTGAAGATCTGAACTTGTAATAGTCAAATACAGAACATAAAATTGATAGCTTATAATTATAATTGCAAATTATAACTTGAAGTTCTGAACTTGTAATTGACAAATACAGAACTTCGAATTGTTAAATACAAATTATTAGTGCAAATTATAACTTGAAGATCTGAACTTGTAATTGTCAAATACAGAACTTAGAATTCATAACTTCAAATTATGATTGCAAATTATAACTTGAAGATCTGAACTTGTAATTGTCAAATACAGAACTTAGAATTCATAACTTCAAATTATGATTGTAAATAATAATTAGAAGATCTGAACTTGTAATAGTCAAATACAGAACTTCAAATTGTTAAATTCAAATTATTAGTGCAAATTATAACTTGTAGATCTTAACTTGTAATTGTCAAATACAGCACTTAGAATTCATAACTTCAAATTATGATTGCAAATTATAACTTGAAGATCTGAACTTGTAATTGTAAAATACAGAACTACGAATTTATAACTTCAAATTATGATTGTAAATAATAATTAGAAGATCTGAACTTGTAATAGTCAAATACAGAACTTCGAATTGTTAAATACAAATTATTAGTGCAAATTATAACTTGAAGTTCTGAACTTGTAATTGTCAAATACAGAACTTAGAATTCATAACTTCAAATTATGATTGCTAATTATAACTTGAAGATCTGAACTTGTAATAGTCAAATAAGGAACTTAGAATTGGGAAATTCAAATTATGATTGCAAATTATAACTTGAAGATCTGAACTTGTAATAGTCAAATACAGAACTTAAAATTGATAGCTTATAATTATAATTGCAAATTATAACTTGAAGATCTGAATTTGCAATAGGTAAATATAGAACTTCGAATTGTTAATTTCAAACTAAGATTGTAAATAATAATTTGAAGTTCTGAACTTGTAATAGTCAAATACAGAACTTCGAATTGTTAAATACAAATTATTAGTGCAAATTATAACTTGAAGATCTGAACTTGTAATTGTCAAATACAGAACTTAAAATTGATAGCTTATAATTATAATTGCAAATTATAAGGTGAAGATCTGAACTTGTAATAGGTAAATACAGAACTTCGAATTGTTAATTTCAAACTAAGATTGTAATTAATAATTTGAAGATCTGAACTTGTAATAGACAAATACATAACTTCAAATTGTTAAATACAAATTATTAGTGCAAATTATAACTTGAAGATCTGAACTTGTAATTGTCAAATACAGAACTTAGAATTGATAGCTTATAATTATAATTGCAAATTATAACTTGAAGAACTGAACTTGTAATAGTGAATTACAGAACTTAGATTTGTTAAATACTAATTATTATTTCAAATTATAACTTGAAGATCTGAACTTCTAATAAGTAAATACAGAACTTCGAATTGTTAATTTCAAACTAAGATTGTAAATAAAAATTTTAAAGACCTGAACTTGTAATAGTCAAATACAGAACTTCGAATTGTTAAATACAAATTATTAGTGCAAATTATAAATTGTAAATCTGAACTTGTAATAGTCAAATACAGAACTTCGAATTGTTAAATACAAATTATTAGTGCAAATTATAACTTGAAGATCTGAACTTGTAATTGTCAAATACAGCACTTAGAATTCATAACTTCTAATTATGATTGCAATTTATAACTTGAAGATCTGAACTTGTAATTGTAAAATACAGAACTAAGAATTAATAAATTCAAATTATGATTGTAAATAATATTTAGAAGATCTGAACTTGTAATAGTCAAATACAGAACTTCGAATTGTTAATTTCAAACTAAGATTGTAATTAATAATTTGAAGATCTGAACTTGTAATAGTCAAATACAGAACTTCGAATTGTTAAATACAAATTATTAGTGGAAATTATAACTTGAAGATGTGAAGTTGTAATTGTCAAATACAGCACACAGAATTCATAACTTCAAATTATGATTGCAATTTATAACTTAAAGTTCTGAACTTGTAATTGTAAAATACAGAACTAAGAATTCATAACTTCAAATTATGATTGTAAATAATAATTAGAAGATCTGAACTTGTAATTGTCAAATACAGAACTTAGAATTCATAACTTCAAATTATGATTGCTAATTATAACTTGAAGATCTGACCTTGTAATAGTCAAATACAGAACTTAGAATTGTGAAATAACAATTATGATTGCAAATTATAACTTGAAGATCCCGACTTGTAATAGTCAAATACAGAACATAAAATTGATAGCTTATAATTATAATTGCTAATTATAACTTGAAGATCTGAATTTGTAATAACTAAATACAGAACTTCGAATTGTTAATTTCAAACTAAGATTGTAAATAATAATTTGAAGATATGAACTTGTAATAGTCAAATACAGAACTTCGAATTGTTAAATACAAATTATTAGTGCAAATTATAACATGAAGATCTGAACATGTAATTGTCAAATACAGAACTTAAAATTGATAGCTTATAATTATAATTGCAAATTATAAGTTGAAGATCTGAACTTGTAATAGGTAAATACAGAACTTCGAATTGTTAATTTCAAACTAAGATTGTAATTAATAATTTGAAGATCTGAACTTGTAATAGTCAAATACAGAACTTCGAATTGTTAAATACAAATTATTAGTGCAAATTATAACTTGAAGATCTGAACTTGTAATTATCAAATACAGCACTTGGAATTCATAACTTCAAATTATGATTGCAAATTATAACTTGAAGATCTGAACTTGTAATTGTCAAATACAGAACTTAGAATTCATAACTTCAAATTATGATTGTAAATAATAATTAGAAGATCTGAACTTGTAATAGTCAAATACAGAACTTCAAATTGTTAAATTCAAATTATTAGTGCAAATTATAACTTGAAGATCTTAACTTGTAATTGTCAAATACAGCACTTAGAATTCATAACTTCTAATTATGATTGCAAATTATAACTTGAAGATCTGAACTTGTAATTGTAAAATACAGAACTACGAATTCATAACTTCAAATTATGAATGTAAATAATAATTAGAAGATCTGAACTTGTAATAGTCAAATACAGAACTTCGAATTGTTAAATACAAATTATTAGTGCAAATTATAACTTGAAGTTCTGAACTTGTAATTGTCAAATACAGTACTTAGAATTCATAACTTCAAATTATGATTGCTAATTATAACTTGAAGATCTGAACTTGTAATAGTCAAATACAGAACTAAGAATTGGGAAATTCAAATTATGATTGCAAATTATAACTTGAAGATCTGAACTTGTAATAGTCAAATACAGAACTTAAAATTGTTAGCTTATAATTATAATTGCAAATTATAACTTGAAGATCTGAATTTGTAATAGGTAAATATAGAACTTCGAATTGTTAATTTCAAACTAAGATTGTAATTAATAATTTGAAGATCTGAACTTGTAATTATCAAATACAGCACTTGGAATTCATAACTTCAAATTATGATTGCAAATTATAACTTGAAGATCTGAACTTGTAATTGTCAAATACAGAACTTAGAATTCATATCTTCAAATTATGATTGTAAATAATAATTAGAAGATCTGAACTTGTAATAGTCAAATACAGAACTTAGAATTGGGAAATTCAAATTATGATTGCAAATTATAACTTGAAGATCTGAACTTGTAATAGTCAAATACAGAACATAAAATTGATAGCTTATAATTATAATTGCAAATTATAACTTGAAGTTCTGAACTTGTAATTGACAAATACAGAACTTCGAATTGTTAAATACAAATTATTAGTGCAAATTATAACTTGAAGATCTGAACTTGTAATTGTCAAATACAGAACTTAGAATTCATAACTTCAAATTATGATTGCAAATTATAACTTGAAGATCTGAACTTGTAATTGTCAAATACAGAACTTAGAATTCATAACTTCAAATTATGATTGTAAATAATAATTAGAAGATCTGAACTTGTAATAGTCAAATACAGAACTTCAAATTGTTAAATTCAAATTATTAGTGCAAATTATAACTTGTAGATCTTAACTTGTAATTGTCAAATACAGCACTTAGAATTCATAACTTCAAATTATGATTGCAAATTATAACTTGAAGATCTGAACTTGTAATTGTAAAATACAGAACTACGAATTTATAACTTCAAATTATGATTGTAAATAATAATTAGAAGATCTGAACTTGTAATAGTCAAATACAGAACTTCGAATTGTTAAATACAAATTATTAGTGCAAATTATAACTTGAAGTTCTGAACTTGTAATTGTCAAATACAGAACTTAGAATTCATAACTTCAAATTATGATTGCTAATTATAACTTGAAGATCTGAACTTGTAATAGTCAAATAAGGAACTTAGAATTGGGAAATTCAAATTATGATTGCAAATTATAACTTGAAGATCTGAACTTGTAATAGTCAAATACAGAACTTAAAATTGATAGCTTATAATTATAATTGCAAATTATAACTTGAAGATCTGAATTTGTAATAGGTAAATATAGAACTTCGAATTGTTAATTTCAAACTAAGATTGTAAATAATAAATTGAAGTTCTGAACTTGTAATAGTCAAATACAGAACTTCGAATTGTTAAATACAAATTATTAGTGCAAATTATAACTTGAAGATCTGAACTTGTAATTGTCAAATACAGAACTTAAAATTGATAGCTTATAATTATAATTGCAAATTATAAGGTGAAGATCTGAACTTGTAATAGGTAAATACAGAACTTCGAATTGTTAATTTCAAACTAAGATTGTAATTAATAATTTGAAGATCTGAACTTGTAATAGTCAAATGCATAACTTCAAATTGTTAAATACAAATTATTAGTGCAAATTATAACTTGAAGATCTGAACTTGTAATTGTCAAATACAGAACTTAGAATTGATAGCTTATAATTATAATTGCAAATTATAACTTGAAGAACTGAACTTGTAATAGTGAATTACAGAACTTAGATTTGTTAAATACTAATTATTATTTCAAATTATAACTTGAAGATCTGAACTTGTAATAAGTAAATACAGAACTTCGAATTGTTAATTTCAAACTAAGATTGTAAATAAAAATTTTAAAGACCTGAACTTGTAATAGTCAAATACAGAACTTCGAATTGTTAAATACAAATTATTAGTGCAAATTATAAATTGTAAATCTGAACTTGTAATAGTCAAATACAGAACTTCGAATTGTTAAATACAAATTATTAGTGCAAATTATAACTTGAAGATCTGAACTTGTAATTGTCAAATACAGCACTTAGAATTCATAACTTCTAATTATGATTGCAATTTATAACTTGAAGATCTGAACTTGTAATTGTAAAATACAGAACTAAGAATTAATAAATTCAAATTATGATTGTAAATAATAATTAGAAGATCTGAACTTGTAATAGTCAAATACAGAACTTCGAATTGTTAATTTCAAACTAAGATTGTAATTAATAATTTGAAGATCTGAACTTGTAATAGTCAAATCCAGAACTTCGAATTGTTAAATACAAATTATTAGTGGAAATTATAACTTGAAGATGTGAAGTTGTAATTGTCAAATACAGCACATAGAATTCATAACTTCAAATTATGATTGCAATTTATAACTTAAAGTTCTGAACTTGTAATTGTAAAATACAGAACTAAGAATTCATAACTTCAAATTATGATTGTAAATAATAATTAGAAGATCTGAACTTGTAATAGTCAAATACAGAACTTCGAATTGTTAAATACAAATTATTAGTGCAAATTATAACTTGAAGATCTGAACTTGTAATTGTCAAATACAGAACTTAGAATTCATAACTTCAAATTATGATTGCTAATTATAACTTGAAGATCTGACCTTGTAATAGTCAAATACAGAACTTAGAATTGTGAAATTACAATTATGATTGCAAATTATAACTTGAAGATCCCGACTTGTAATAGTCAAATACAGAACTTAAAATTGATAGCTTATAATTATAATTGCTAATTATAACTTGAAGATCTGAATTTGTAATAACTAAATACAGAACTTCGAATTGTTAATTTCAAACTAAGATTGTAAATAATAATTTGAAGATCTGAACTTGTAATAGTCAAATACAGAACTTCGAATTGTTAAATACAAATTATTAGTGCAAATTATAACATGAAGATCTGAACATGTAATTGTCAAATACAGAACTTAAAATTGATAGCTTATAATTATAATTGCAAATTATAAGTTGAAGATCTGAACTTGTAATAGGTAAATACAGAACTTCGAATTGTTAATTTCAAACTAAGATTGTAATTAATAATTTGAAGATCTGAACTTGTAATAGTCAAATACAGAACTTCGAATTGTTAAATACAAATTATTAGTGCAAATTATAACTTGAAGATCTGAACTTGTAATTATCAAATACAGCACTTGGAATTCATAACTTCAAATTATGATTGCAAATTATAACTTGAAGATCTGAACTTGTAATTGTCAAATACAGAACTTAGAATTCATAACTTCAAATTATGATTGTAAATAATAATTAGAAGATCTGAACTTGTAATAGTCAAATACAGAACTTCAAATTGTTAAATTCAAATTATTAGTGCAAATTATAACTTGAAGATCTTAACTTGTAATTGTCAAATACAGCACTTAGAATTCATAACTTCAAATTATGATTGCAAATTATAACTTGAAGATCTGAACTTGTAATTGTAAAATACAGAACTACGAATTCATAACTTCAAATTATGAATGTAAATAATAATTAGAAGATCTGAACTTGTAATAGTCAAATACAGAACTTCGAATTGTTAAATACAAATTATTAGTGCAAATTATAACTTGAAGATCTGAACTTGTAATTATCAAATACAGCACTTGGAATTCATAACTTCAAATTATGATTGCAAATTATAACTTGAAGATCTGAACTTGTAATTGTCAAATACAGAACTTAGAATTCATAACTTCAAATTATGATTGTAAATAATAATTAGAAGATCTGAACTTGTAATAGTCAAATACAGAACTTAGAATTGGGAAATTCAAATTATGATTGCAAATTATAACTTGAAGATCTGAACTTGTAATAGTCAAATACAGAACATAAAATTGATAGCTTATAATTATAATTGCAAATTATAACTTGAAGTTCTGAACTTGTAATTGACAAATACAGAACTTAGAATTCATAACTTCAAATTATGATTGCTAATTATAACTTGAAGATCTGAACTTGTAATAGTCAAATACAGAACTTCGAATTGTTAAATACAAATTATTAGTGCAAATTATAACTTGAAGATCTGAACTTGTAATTGTCAAATACAGAACTTAGAATTGAAAGCTTATAATTATAATTGCAAATTATAACTTGAAGAACTGAACTTGTAATAGTGAATTACAGAACTTAGATTTGTTAAATACTAATTATTATTTCAAATTATAACTTGAAGATCTGAACTTGTAATAAGTAAATACAGAACTTCGAATTGTTAATTTCAAACTAAGATTGTAAATAATAATTTGAAGACCTGAACTTGTAATAGTCAAATACAGAACTTCGAATTGTTAAATACAAATTATTAGTGCAAATTATAACTTGAAGATCTGAACTTGTAATTGTCAAATACAGCACTTAGAATTCATAACTTCAAATTATGATTGCAATTTATAACTTGAAGATCTGAACTTGTAATTGTAAAATACAGAACTAAGAATTCATAACTTCAAATTATGATTGTAAATAATAATTAGAAGATCTGAACTTGTAATAGTCAAATACAGAACTTCGAATTGTTAAATACAAATTATTAGTGCAAATTATAACTTGAAGATCTGAACTTGTAATAGTCAAATACAGAACTTAAAATTGATAGCTTATAATTATAATTGCTAATTATAACTAGAAGATCTGAATTTGTAATAAACAGAACTTCGAATTGTTAATTTCAAACTAAGATTGTAAATAATAATTTGAAGATCTGAACTTGTAATAGTCAAATACAGAACTTCGAATTGTTAAATACAAATTATTAGTGCATATTATAACATGAAGATCTGAACATGTAATTGTCAAATACAGAACTTAAAATTGATAGCTTATAATTATAATTGCAAATTATAAGTTGAAGATCTGAACTTGTAATAGGTAAATACAGAACTTCGAATTGTTAATTTCAAACTAAGATTGTAATTAATAATTTGAAGATCTGAACTTGTAATAGTCAAATTCATAACTTCAAATTGTTAAATACAAATTATTAGTGCAAATTATAACTTGAAGATCTGAACTTGTAATTGTCAAATACAGAACTTAGAATTGATAGCTTATAATTATAATTGCAAATTATAACTTGAAGAACTGAACTTGTAATAGTGAATTAGAGAACTTAGATTTGTTAAATAATAATTATTATTTCAAATTATAACTTGAAGATCTGAACTTGTAATAAGTAAATACAGAACTTCGAATTGTTAATTTCAAACTAAGATTGTAAATAAAAATTTTAAAGACCTGAACTTGTAATAGTCAAATACAGAACTTCGAATTGTTAAATACAAATTATTAGTGCAAATTATAGCTTGTAAATCTGAACTTGTAATAGTCAAATACAGAACTTCGAATTGTTAAATACAAATTATTAGTGCAAATTATAACTTGAAGATCTGAACTTGTAATTGTCAAATACAGCACTTAGAATTCATAACTTCTAATTATGATTGCAATTTATAACTTGAAGATCTGAACTTGTAATTGTCAAATACAGAACTTAGAATTGATAGCTTATAATTATAATTGCAAATTATAACTTGAAGAACTGAACTTGTAATAGTGAATTACAGAACTTAGATTTGTTAAATACTAATAATTATTTCAAATTATAACTTGAAGATCTGAACTTGTAATAAGTAAATACAGAACTTCGAATTGTTAATATCAAACTAAGATTGTAAATAATAATTTGAAGACCTGAACTTGTAATAGTCAAATACAGAACTTCGAATTGTTAAATACAAATTATTAGTGCATATTATAACATGAAGATCTGAACATGTAATTGTCAAATACAGAACTTAAAATTGATAGCTTATAATTATAATTGCAAATTATAAGTTGAAGATCTGAACTTGTAATAGGTAAATACAGAACTTCGAATTGTTAATTTCAAACTAAGATTGTAATTAATAATTTGAAGATCTGAACTTCTAATAGTCAAATACAGAACTTCGAATTGTTAAATACAAATTATTAGTGCAAATTATAACTTGAAGATCTGAACTTGTAATAGTCAAATACAGAACTTAAAATTGATAGCTTATAATTATAATTGCTAATTATAACTAGAAGATCTGAATTTGTAATAAACAGAACTTCGAATTGTTAATTTCAAACTAAGTTTGTAAATAATAATTTGAAGATCTGAACTTGTAATTGTCAAATACAGAACTTAGAATTCATAACTTCAAATTATGATTGCTAATTATAACTTGAAGATCTGACCTTGTAATAGTCAAATACAGAACTTAGAATTGTGAAATTACAATTATGATTGCAAATTATAACTTGAAGATCCCGACTTGTAATAGTCAAATACAGAACTTAAAATTGATAGCTTATAATTATAATTGCTAATTATAACTTGAAGATCTGAATTTGTAATAACTAAATACAGAACTTCGAATTGTTAATTTCAAACTAAGATTGTAAATAATAATTTGAAGATCTGAACTTGTAATAGTCAAATACAGAACTTCGAATTGTTAAATACAAATTATTAGTGCAAATTATAACATGAAGATCTGAACATGTAATTGTCAAATACAGAACTTAAAATTGATAGCTTATAATTATAATTGCAAATTATAAGTTGAAGATCTGAACTTGTAATAGGTAAATACAGAACTTCGAATTGTTAATTTCAAACTAAGATTGTAATTAATAATTTGAAGATCTGAACTTGTAATAGTCAAATTCATAACTTCAAATTGTTAAATACAAATTATTAGTGCAAATTATAACTTGAAGATCTGAACTTGTAATTGTCAAATACAGAACTTAGAATTGATAGCTTATAATTATAATTGCAAATTATAACTTGAAGAACTGAACTTGTAATAGTGAATTAGAGAACTTAGATTTGTTAAATAATAATTATTATTTCAAATTATAACTTGAAGATCTGAACTTGTAATAAGTAAATACAGAACTTCGAATTGTTAATTTCAAACTAAGATTGTAAATAAAAATTTTAAAGACCTGAACTTGTAATAGTCAAATACAGAACTTCGAATTGTTAAATACAAATTATTAGTGCAAATTATAGCTTGTAAATCTGAACTTGTAATAGTCAAATACAGAACTTCGAATTGTTAAATACAAATTATTAGTGCAAATTATAACTTGAAGATCTGAACTTGTAATTGTCAAATACAGCACTTAGAATTCATAACTTCTAATTATGATTGCAATTTATAACTTGAAGATCTGAACTTGTAATTGTCAAATACAGAACTTAGAATTGATAGCTTATAATTATAATTGCAAATTATAACTTGAAGAACTGAACTTGTAATAGTGAATTACAGAACTTAGATTTGTTAAATACTAATAATTATTTCAAATTATAACTTGAAGATCTGAACTTGTAATAAGTAAATACAGAACTTCGAATTGTTAATATCAAACTAAGATTGTAAATAATAATTTGAAGACCTGAACTTGTAATAGTCAAATACAGAACTTCGAATTGTTAAATACAAATTATTAGTGCATATTATAACATGAAGATCTGAACATGTAATTGTCAAATACAGAACTTAAAATTGATAGCTTATAATTATAATTGCAAATTATAAGTTGAAGATCTGAACTTGTAATAGGTAAATACAGAACTTCGAATTGTTAATTTCAAACTAAGATTGTAATTAATAATTTGAAGATCTGAACTTCTAATAGTCAAATACAGAACTTCGAATTGTTAAATACAAATTATTAGTGCAAATTATAACTTGAAGATCTGAACTTGTAATAGTCAAATACAGAACTTAAAATTGATAGCTTATAATTATAATTGCTAATTATAACTAGAAGATCTGAATTTGTAATAAACAGAACTTCGAATTGTTAATTTCAAACTAAGTTTGTAAATAATAATTTGAAGATCTGAACTTGTAATTGTCAAATACAGAACTTAGAATTCATAACTTCAAATTATGATTGCTAATTATAACTTGAAGATCTGACCTTGTAATAGTCAAATACAGAACTTAGAATTGTGAAATTACAATTATGATTGCAAATTATAACTTGAAGATCCCGACTTGTAATAGTCAAATACAGAACTTAAAATTGATAGCTTATAATTATAATTGCTAATTATAACTTGAAGATCTGAATTTGTAATAACTAAATACAGAACTTCGAATTGTTAATTTCAAACTAAGATTGTAAATAATAATTTGAAGATCTGAACTTGTAATAGTCAAATACAGAACTTCGAATTGTTAAATACAAATTATTAGTGCAAATTATAACATGAAGATCTGAACATGTAATTGTCAAATACAGAACTTAAAATTGATAGCTTATAATTATAATTGCAAATTATAAGTTGAAGATCTGAACTTGTAATAGGTAAATACAGAACTTCGAATTGTTAATTTCAAACTAAGATTGTAATTAATAATTTGAAGATCTGAACTTGTAATAGTCAAATACAGAACTTCGAATTGTTAAATACAAATTATTAGTGCAAATTATAACTTGAAGATCTGAACTTGTAATTATCAAATACAGCACTTGGAATTCATAACTTCAAATTATGATTGCAAATTATAACTTGAAGATCTGAACTTGTAATTGTCAAATACAGAACTTAGAATTCATAACTTCAAATTATGATTGTAAATAATAATTAGAAGATCTGAACTTGTAATAGTCAAATACAGAACTTCAAATTGTTAAATTCAAATTATTAGTGCAAATTATAACTTGAAGATCTTAACTTGTAATTGTCAAATACAGCACTTAGAATTCATAACTTCAAATTATGATTGCAAATTATAACTTGAAGATCTGAACTTGTAATTGTAAAATACAGAACTACGAATTCATAACTTCAAATTATGAATGTAAATAATAATTAGAAGATCTGAACTTGTAATAGTCAAATACAGAACTTCGAATTGTTAAATACAAATTATTAGTGCAAATTATAACTTGAAGATCTGAACTTGTAATTATCAAATACAGCACTTGGAATTCATAACTTCAAATTATGATTGCAAATTATAACTTGAAGATCTGAACTTGTAATTGTCAAATACAGAACTTAGAATTCATAACTTCAAATTATGATTGTAAATAATAATTAGAAGATCTGAACTTGTAATAGTCAAATACAGAACTTAGAATTGGGAAATTCAAATTATGATTGCAAATTATAACTTGAAGATCTGAACTTGTAATAGTCAAATACAGAACATAAAATTGATAGCTTATAATTATAATTGCAAATTATAACTTGAAGTTCTGAACTTGTAATTGACAAATACAGAACTTAGAATTCATAACTTCAAATTATGATTGCTAATTATAACTTGAAGATCTGAACTTGTAATAGTCAAATACAGAACTTCGAATTGTTAAATACAAATTATTAGTGCAAATTATAACTTGAAGATCTGAACTTGTAATTGTCAAATACAGAACTTAGAATTGAAAGCTTATAATTATAATTGCAAATTATAACTTGAAGAACTGAACTTGTAATAGTGAATTACAGAACTTAGATTTGTTAAATACTAATTATTATTTCAAATTATAACTTGAAGATCTGAACTTGTAATAAGTAAATACAGAACTTCGAATTGTTAATTTCAAACTAAGATTGTAAATAATAATTTGAAGACCTGAACTTGTAATAGTCAAATACAGAACTTCGAATTGTTAAATACAAATTATTAGTGCAAATTATAACTTGAAGATCTGAACTTGTAATTGTCAAATACAGCACTTAGAATTCATAACTTCAAATTATGATTGCAATTTATAACTTGAAGATCTGAACTTGTAATTGTAAAATACAGAACTAAGAATTCATAACTTCAAATTATGATTGTAAATAATAATTAGAAGATCTGAACTTGTAATAGTCAAATACAGAACTTCGAATTGTTAAATACAAATTATTAGTGCAAATTATAACTTGAAGATCTGAACTTGTAATAGTCAAATACAGAACTTAAAATTGATAGCTTATAATTATTATTGCTAATTATAACTAGAAGATCTGAATTTGTAATAAACAGAACTTCGAATTGTTAATTTCAAACTAAGATTGTAAATAATAATTTGAAGATCTGAACTTGTAATAGTCAAATACAGAACTTCGAATTGTTAAATACAAATTATTAGTGCATATTATAACATGAAGATCTGAACATGTAATTGTCAAATACAGAACTTAAAATTGATAGCTTATAATTATAATTGCAAATTATAAGTTGAAGATCTGAACTTGTAATAGGTAAATACAGAACTTCGAATTGTTAATTTCAAACTAAGATTGTAATTAATAATTTGAAGATCTGAACTTGTAATAGTCAAATTCATAACTTCAAATTGTTAAATACAAATTATTAGTGCAAATTATAATTTGAAGATCTGAACTTGTAATTGTCAAATACAGAACTTAGAATTGATAGCTTATAATTATAATTGCAAATTATAACTTGAAGAACTGAACTTGTAATAGTGAATTAGAGAACTTAGATTTGTTAAATAATAATTATTATTTCAAATTATAACTTGAAGATCTGAACTTGTAATAAGTAAATACAGAACTTCGAATTGTTAATTTCAAACTAAGATTGTAAATAAAAATTTTAAAGACCTGAACTTGTAATAGTCAAATACAGAACTTCGAATTGTTAAATACAAATTATTAGTGCAAATTATAGCTTGTAAATCTGAACTTGTAATAGTCAAATACAGAACTTCGAATTGTTAAATACAAATTATTAGTGCAAATTATAACTTGAAGATCTGAACTTGTAATTGTCAAATACAGCACTTAGAATTCATAACTTCTAATTATGATTGCAATTTATAACTTGAAGATCTGAACTTGTAATTGTCAAATACAGAACTTAGAATTGATAGCTTATAATTATAATTGCAAATTATAACTTGAAGAACTGAACTTGTAATAGTGAATTACAGAACTTAGATTTGTTAAATACTAATAATTATTTCAAATTATAACTTGAAGATCTGAACTTGTAATAAGTAAATACAGAACTTCGAATTGTTAATATCAAACTAAGATTGTAAATAATAATTTGAAGACCTGAACTTGTAATAGTCAAATACAGAACTTCGAATTGTTAAATACAAATTATTAGTGCATATTATAACATGAAGATCTGAACATGTAATTGTCAAATACAGAACTTAAAATTGATAGCTTATAATTATAATTGCAAATTATAAGTTGAAGATCTGAACTTGTAATAGGTAAATACAGAACTTCGAATTGTTAATTTCAAACTAAGATTGTAATTAATAATTTGAAGATCTGAACTTCTAATAGTCAAATACAGAACTTCGAATTGTTAAATACAAATTATTAGTGCAAATTATAACTTGAAGATCTGAACTTGTAATTATCAAATACAGCACTTGGAATTCATAACTTCAAATTATGATTGCAAATTATAACTTGAAGATCTGAACTTGTAATTGTCAAATACAGAACTTAGAATTCATAACTTCAAATTATGATTGTAAATAATAATTAGAAGATCTGAACTTGTAATAGTCAAATACAGAACTTCAAATTGTTAAATTCAAATTATTAGTGCAAATTATAACTTGAAGATCTGAACTTGTAATTGTCAAATACAGCACTTAGAATTCATAACTTCAAATTATGATTGCAAATTATAACTTGAAGATCTGAACTAGTAATAGTCAATTACAGAACATAAAATTGATAGCTTATAATTATAATTGCAAATTATAACTTGAAGATCTGAACTTGTAATAGGTAAATACAGAACTTCGAATTGTTAAATACAAATTATTAGTGCAAATTATAACTTGAAGATCTGAACTTGTAATTATCAAATACAGCACTTGGAATTCATAACTTCAAATTATGATTGCAAATTATAACTTGAAGATCTGAACTTGTAATTGTCAAATACAGAACTTAGAATTCATAACTTCAAATTATGATTGTAAATAATAATTAGAAGATCTGAACTTGTAATAGTCAAATACAGAACTTCGAATTGTTAAATACAAATTATTAGTGCAAATTATAACATGAAGATCTGAACATGTAATTGTCAAATACAGAACTTAAAATTGATAGCTTATAATTATAATTGCAAATTATAAGTTGAAGATCTGAACTTGTAATAGGTAAATACAGAACTTCGAATTGTTAATTTCAAACTAAGATTGTAATTAATAATTTGAAGATCTGAACTTGTAATATGTAACTACAGAACTTCGAATTGTTAATTTCAAACTAAGATTGTAATTATAAATTTTAAGATCTCAACTTGTAATAGTCAAATACAGAACTTCGACTTGTTAAATACAAATTATTAGTGCAAATTATAACTTGAAGATCTGAACTTGTAATTGTCTAATACAGAACTTAGAATTGATAGCTTAAAATTATAATTGCAAATTATAACTTGAAGATCTGAACTTGTAATAGTGAATTACAGAACTTCGAATTGTTAAATACAAATTATTAGTACAAATTATAACTTGAAGATCTGAACTAGTAATTGTCAAATACAGAACTTAAAATTGATAGCTTATAATTATAATCGCAAATTATAACTAGAAGATCTGAACTAGTGATAGGTAAATACAGAACTTCGAATTGTTAATTTCAAACTAAGATTGTAAATAATAATTTGAAGATCTGAACTTGTAATAGTCAAATACAGAACTTCGAATTGTTAAATACAAATTATTAGTGCAAATTATAACTTGAAAATCTGAACTTGTAATTGTCAAATACAGAACTTAAAATTGATAGCTACTAATTATAATTGCAAATTATAAGTTGAAGATCTGAACTTGTAATAGGTAAATACAGAACTTCGAATTGTTAATTTCAAACTAAGATTGTAATTAATAATTTGAAGATCTGAACTTGTAATAGTAAAATACAGAACTTCGAATTGTTAAATACAAATTATTAGTGCAAATTATAACTTGAAGATCTGAACTTGTAATTGTAAAATACAGAACTAAGAATTCATAACTTCAAATTATGATTGTAAATAATAATTAGAAGATCTGAACTTGTAATAGTCAAATACAGAACTTCGAATTGTTAAATACAAATTATTAGTGCAAATTATAACTTGAAGATCTGAACTTGTAATTGTCAAATACAGAACTTAGAATTCATAACTTCAAATTATGATTGCTAATTATAACTTGAAGATCTGAACTTGTAATAGTCAAATACAGAACTTAGAATTGGGAAATTCAAATTATGATTGAAAATTATAACTTGAAGATCTGAACTTGTAATAGTCAAATACAGAACTTAAAATTGATAGCTTATAATTATAATTGCAAATTATAACTTGAAGATCTGAATTTGTAGTAGGGAAATATAGAACTTCGAATTGTTAATTTCAAACTAAGATTGTAAATAATAATTTGAAGTTCTGAACTTGTAATAGTCAAATACAGAACTTCGAATTGTTAAATACAAATTATTAGTGCAAATTATAACTTGAAGATCTGAACTTGTAATTGTCAAATACAGAACTTAAAATTGATAGCTTATAATTATTATTGCAAATTATAAGTTGAAGATCTGAACTTGTAATAGGTAAATACAGAACTTCGAATTGTTAATTTCAAACTAAGATTGTAATAAATAATTTGAAGATCAGAACTTGTAATTGTCAAATACAGAACTTCAAATTGTTAAATACAAATTATTAGTGCAAATTATAACTTGAAGATCTGAACTTGTAATTGTCAAATACAGAACTTAGAATTGATAGCTTATAATTATAATTGCAAATTATAAGTTGAAGATCTGAACTTGTAATAGGTAAATACAGAACTTCGAATTGTTAATTTCAAACTAAGATTGTAATTAAAAATTTGAGGATCTGAACTTGTAATAGTCAAATACAGAACTTCGAATTGTTAAATACAAATTATTAGTGCAAATTATAACTTGAAGATCTGAACTTGTAATTGTCAAATACAGAACTTAGAATTCATAAGTTCAGATTATTATTGCTAATTATAACCTGAAGATCTGACCTTGTAATAGTCAAATACAGAACTTAGAATTGTGAAATTACAATAATGATTGCAAATTATAACTTGAAGATCTGAACTTGTAATAGTCAAATACAGAACTTAAAATTGATAGCTTATAATTATAATTGCAAATTATAAGTTGAAGATCTGAACTTGTAATAGGTAAATACAGAACTTCGAATTGTTAATTTCAAACTAAGATTGTAATTAATAATTTGAAGATCTGAACTTGTAATAGTCAAATACAGAACTTCGAATTGTTAAATACAAATTATTAGTGCAAATTATAACTTGAAGATCTGAACTTGTAATTGTCAAATACAGAACTTAGAATTCATAACTTCAAATTATGATTGCTAATTATAACTTGAAGATCTGAACTTGTAGTAGTCAAATACAGAACTTAGAATTGGGAAATTCAAATTATGGTTGCAAATTATAACTTGAAGATCTGAACTTGTAATAGTCAAATACAGAACTTAAAATTGATAGCTTATAATTTTTATTGCAAATTAAAACTTGAAGATCTGAATTTGTAATAGGTAAATACAGAACTTCGAATTGTTAATTTCAAACTAAGATTGTAATTAATAATTTGAAGATCTGAACTTGTAATAGTCAAATACAGAACTTAAAATTGTTAAATACAAATTATTAGTGCAAATTAAAACTTGAAGATCTGAACTTGTAATTGTCAAATACAGAACTTAGAATTGATAGCTTATAATTATAATTGCAAATTATAACTTGAAGATCTGAACTTGTAATAGTGAATTACAAACTTAGATTAGTGAAATACTAATTATTATTTCAAATTATAACTTGAAGATTTGAACTTGTAATTGTCAAATACAGAACTTAAAATTGATAGCTTATAATTATAATTGCAAATTATAACTAGAAGATCTGAACTTGCAATAGGTAAATACAGAACTTCGAATTGTTAATTTCAAACTAAGATTGTAAATAATAATTTGAAGATCTGAACTTGTAATAGGTAAATACAGAACTTCGAATTGTTAATTTCAAACTAAGATTGTAATTAATAATTTGAAGATCTGAACTTGTAATAGTCAAATACAGAACTTCGAATTGTTAAATACAAATTATTAGTGCAAATTATAACTTGAAGATCTTAACTTGTAATTGTCAAATACAGCACTTAGAATTCATAACTTCAAATTATGATTGCAAATTATAACTTGAAGATCTGAACTTGTAATTGTAAAATACAGAACTACGAATTCATAACTTCAAATTATGAATGTAAATAATAATTAGAAGATCTGAACTTGTAATAGTCAAATACAGAACTTCGAATTGTTAAATACAAATTATTAGTGCAAATTATAACTTGAAGATCTGAACTTGTAATTATCAAATACAGCACTTGGAATTCATAACTTCAAATTATGATTGCAAATTATAACTTGAAGATCTGAACTTGTAATTGTCAAATACAGAACTTAGAATTCATAACTTCAAATTATGATTGTAAATAATAATTAGAAGATCTGAACTTGTAATAGTCAAATACAGAACTTAGAATTGGGAAATTCAAATTATGATTGCAAATTATAACTTGAAGATCTGAACTTGTAATAGTCAAATACAGAACATAAAATTGATAGCTTATAATTATAATTGCAAATTATAACTTGAAGTTCTGAACTTGTAATTGACAAATACAGAACTTAGAATTCATAACTTCAAATTATGATTGCTAATTATAACTTGAAGATCTGAACTTGTAATAGTCAAATACAGAACTTCGAATTGTTAAATACAAATTATTAGTGCAAATTATAACTTGAAGATCTGAACTTGTAATTGTCAAATACAGAACTTAGAATTGAAAGCTTATAATTATAATTGCAAATTATAACTTGAAGAACTGAACTTGTAATAGTGAATTACAGAACTTAGATTTGTTAAATACTAATTATTATTTCAAATTATAACTTGAAGATCTGAACTTGTAATAAGTAAATACAGAACTTCGAATTGTTAATTTCAAACTAAGATTGTAAATAATAATTTGAAGACCTGAACTTGTAATAGTCAAATACAGAACTTCGAATTGTTAAATACAAATTATTAGTGCAAATTATAACTTGAAGATCTGAACTTGTAATTGTCAAATACAGCACTTAGAATTCATAACTTCAAATTATGATTGCAATTTATAACTTGAAGATCTGAACTTGTAATTGTAAAATACAGAACTAAGAATTCATAACTTCAAATTATGATTGTAAATAATAATTAGAAGATCTGAACTTGTAATAGTCAAATACAGAACTTCGAATTGTTAAATACAAATTATTAGTGCAAATTATAACTTGAAGATCTGAACTTGTAATAGTCAAATACAGAACTTAAAATTGATAGCTTATAATTATAATTGCTAATTATAACTAGAAGATCTGAATTTGTAATAAACAGAACTTCGAATTGTTAATTTCAAACTAAGATTGTAAATAATAATTTGAAGATCTGAACTTGTAATAGTCAAATACAGAACTTCGAATTGTTAAATACAAATTATTAGTGCATATTATAACATGAAGATCTGAACATGTAATTGTCAAATACAGAACTTAAAATTGATAGCTTATAATTATAATTGCAAATTATAAGTTGAAGATCTGAACTTGTAATAGGTAAATACAGAACTTCGAATTGTTAATTTCAAACTAAGATTGTAATTAATAATTTGAAGATCTGAACTTGTAATAGTCAAATTCATAACTTCTAATTGTTAAATACAAATTATTAGTGCAAATTATAACTTGAAGATCTGAACTTGTAATTGTCAAATACAGAACTTAGAATTGATAGCTTATAATTATAATTGCAAATTATAACTTGAAGAACTGAACTTGTAATAGTGAATTAGAGAACTTAGATTTGTTAAATAATAATTATTATTTCAAATTATAACTTGAAGATCTGAACTTGTAATAAGTAAATACAGAACTTCGAATTGTTAATTTCAAACTAAGATTGTAAATAAAAATTTTAAAGACCTGAACTTGTAATAGTCAAATACAGAACTTCGAATTGTTAAATACAAATTATTAGTGCAAATTATAGCTTGTAAATCTGAACTTGTAATAGTCAAATACAGAACTTCGAATTGTTAAATACAAATTATTAGTGCAAATTATAACTTGAAGATCTGAACTTGTAATTGTCAAATACAGCACTTAGAATTCATAACTTCTAATTATGATTGCAATTTATAACTTGAAGATCTGAACTTGTAATTGTCAAATACAGAACTTAGAATTGATAGCTTATAATTATAATTGCAAATTATAACTTGAAGAACTGAACTTGTAATAGTGAATTACAGAACTTAGATTTGTTAAATACTAATAATTATTTCAAATTATAACTTGAAGATCTGAACTTGTAATAAGTAAATACAGAACTTCGAATTGTTAATATCAAACTAAGATTGTAAATAATAATTTGAAGACCTGAACTTGTAATAGTCAAATACAGAACTTCGAATTGTTAAATACAAATTATTAGTGCATATTATAACATGAAGATCTGAACATGTAATTGTCAAATACAGAACTTAAAATTGATAGCTTATAATTATAATTGCAAATTATAAGTTGAAGATCTGAACTTGTAATAGGTAAATACAGAACTTCGAATTGTTAATTTCAAACTAAGATTGTAATTAATAATTTGAAGATCTGAACTTCTAATAGTCAAATACAGAACTTCGAATTGTTAAATACAAATTATTAGTGCAAATTATAACTTGAAGATCTGAACTTGTAATAGTCAAATACAGAACTTAAAATTGATAGCTTATAATTATAATTGCTAATTATAACTAGAAGATCTGAATTTGTAATAAACAGAACTTCGAATTGTTAATTTCAAACTAAGATTGTAAATAATAATTTGAAGATCTGAACTTGTAATTGTCAAATACAGAACTTAGAATTCATAACTTCAAATTATGATTGCTAATTATAACTTGAAGATCTGACCTTGTAATAGTCAAATACAGAACTTAGAATTGTGAAATTACAATTATGATTGCAAATTATAACTTGAAGATCCCGACTTGTAATAGTCAAATACAGAACTTAAAATTGATAGCTTATAATTATAATTGCTAATTATAACTTGAAGATCTGAATTTGTAATAACTAAATACAGAACTTCGAATTGTTAATTTCAAACTAAGATTGTAAATAATAATTTGAAGATCTGAACTTGTAATAGTCAAATACAGAACTTCGAATTGTTAAATACAAATTATTAGTGCAAATTATAACATGAAGATCTGAACATGTAATTGTCAAATACAGAACTTAAAATTGATAGCTTATAATTATAATTGCAAATTATAAGTTGAAGATCTGAACTTGTAATAGGTAAATACAGAACTTCGAATTGTTAATTTCAAACTAAGATTGTAATTAATAATTTGAAGATCTGAACTTGTAATAGTCAAATACAGAACTTCGAATTGTTAAATACAAATTATTAGTGCAAATTATAACTTGAAGATCTGAACTTGTAATTATCAAATACAGCACTTGGAATTCATAACTTCAAATTATGATTGCAAATTATAACTTGAAGATCTGAACTTGTAATTGTCAAATACAGAACTTAGAATTCATAACTTCAAATTATGATTGTAAATAATAATTAGAAGATCTGAACTTGTAATAGTCAAATACAGAACTTCAAATTGTTAAATTCAAATTATTAGTGCAAATTATAACTTGAAGATCTTAACTTGTAATTGTCAAATACAGCACTTAGAATTCATAACTTCAAATTATGATTGCAAATTATAACTTGAAGATCTGAACTTGTAATTGTAAAATACAGAACTACGAATTCATAACTTCAAATTATGAATGTAAATAATAATTAGAAGATCTGAACTTGTAATAGTCAAATACAGAACTTCGAATTGTTAAATACAAATTATTAGTGCAAATTATAACTTGAAGATCTGAACTTGTAATTATCAAATACAGCACTTGGAATTCATAACTTCAAATTATGATTGCAAATTATAACTTGAAGATCTGAACTTGTAATTGTCAAATACAGAACTTAGAATTCATAACTTCAAATTATGATTGTAAATAATAATTAGAAGATCTGAACTTGTAATAGTCAAATACAGAACTTAGAATTGGGAAATTCAAATTATGATTGCAAATTATAACTTGAAGATCTGAACTTGTAATAGTCAAATACAGAACATAAAATTGATAGCTTATAATTATAATTGCAAATTATAACTTGAAGTTCTGAACTTGTAATTGACAAATACAGAACTTAGAATTCATAACTTCAAATTATGATTGCTAATTATAACTTGAAGATCTGAACTTGTAATAGTCAAATACAGAACTTCGAATTGTTAAATACAAATTATTAGTGCAAATTATAACTTGAAGATCTGAACTTGTAATTGTCAAATACAGAACTTAGAATTGAAAGCTTATAATTATAATTGCAAATTATAACTTGAAGAACTGAACTTGTAATAGTGAATTACAGAACTTAGATTTGTTAAATACTAATTATTATTTCAAATTATAACTTGAAGATCTGAACTTGTAATAAGTAAATACAGAACTTCGAATTGTTAATTTCAAACTAAGATTGTAAATAATAATTTGAAGACCTGAACTTGTAATAGTCAAATACAGAACTTCGAATTGTTAAATACAAATTATTAGTGCAAATTATAACTTGAAGATCTGAACTTGTAATTGTCAAATACAGCACTTAGAATTCATAACTTCAAATTATGATTGCAATTTATAACTTGAAGATCTGAACTTGTAATTGTAAAATACAGAACTAAGAATTCATAACTTCAAATTATGATTGTAAATAATAATTAGAAGATCTGAACTTGTAATAGTCAAATACAGAACTTCGAATTGTTAAATACAAATTATTAGTGCAAATTATAACTTGAAGATCTGAACTTGTAATAGTCAAATACAGAACTTAAAATTGATAGCTTATAATTATAATTGCTAATTATAACTAGAAGATCTGAATTTGTAATAAACAGAACTTCGAATTGTTAATTTCAAACTAAGATTGTAAATAATAATTTGAAGATCTGAACTTGTAATAGTCAAATACAGAACTTCGAATTGTTAAATACAAATTATTAGTGCATATTATAACATGAAGATCTGAACATGTAATTGTCAAATACAGAACTTAAAATTGATAGCTTATAATTATAATTGCAAATTATAAGTTGAAGATCTGAACTTGTAATAGGTAAATACAGAACTTCGAATTGTTAATTTCAAACTAAGATTGTAATTAATAATTTGAAGATCTGAACTTGTAATAGTCAAATTCATATCTTCAAATTGTTAAATACAAATTATTAGTGCAAATTATAATTTGAAGATCTGAACTTGTAATTGTCAAATACAGAACTTAGAATTGATAGCTTATAATTATAATTGCAAATTATAACTTGAAGAACTGAACTTGTAATAGTGAATTAGAGAACTTAGATTTGTTAAATAATAATTATTATTTCAAATTATAACTTGAAGATCTGAACTTGTAATAAGTAAATACAGAACTTCGAATTGTTAATTTCAAACTAAGATTGTAAATAAAAATTTTAAAGACCTGAACTTGTAATAGTCAAATACAGAACTTCGAATTGTTAAATACAAATTATTAGTGCAAATTATAGCTTGTAAATCTGAACTTGTAATAGTCAAATACAGAACTTCGAATTGTTAAATACAAATTATTAGTGCAAATTATAACTTGAAGATCTGAACTTGTAATTGTCAAATACAGCACTTAGAATTCATAACTTCTAATTATGATTGCAATTTATAACTTGAAGATCTGAACTTGTAATTGTCAAATACAGAACTTAGAATTGATAGCTTATAATTATAATTGCAAATTATAACTTGAAGAACTGAACTTGTAATAGTGAATTACAGAACTTAGATTTGTTAAATACTAATAATTATTTCAAATTATAACTTGAAGATCTGAACTTGTAATAAGTAAATACAGAACTTCGAATTGTTAATATCAAACTAAGATTGTAAATAATAATTTGAAGACCTGAACTTGTAATAGTCAAATACAGAACTTCGAATTGTTAAATACAAATTATTAGTGCATATTATAACATGAAGATCTGAACATGTAATTGTCAAATACAGAACTTAAAATTGATAGCTTATAATTATAATTGCAAATTATAAGTTGAAGATCTGAACTTGTAATAGGTAAATACAGAACTTCGAATTGTTAATTTCAAACTAAGATTGTAATTAATAATTTGAAGATCTGAACTTCTAATAGTCAAATACAGAACTTCGAATTGTTAAATACAAATTATTAGTGCAAATTATAACTTGAAGATCTGAACTTGTAATTATCAAATACAGCACTTGGAATTCATAACTTCAAATTATGATTGCAAATTATAACTTGAAGATCTGAACTTGTAATTGTCAAATACAGAACTTAGAATTCATAACTTCAAATTATGATTGTAAATAATAATTAGAAGATCTGAACTTGTAATAGTCAAATACAGAACTTCAAATTGTTAAATTCAAATTATTAGTGCAAATTATAACTTGAAGATCTGAACTTGTAATTGTCAAATACAGCACTTAGAATTCATAACTTCAAATTATGATTGCAAATTATAACTTGAAGATCTGAACTAGTAATAGTCAATTACAGAACATAAAATTGATAGCTTATAATTATAATTGCAAATTATAACTTGAAGATCTGAACTTGTAATAGGTAAATACAGAACTTCGAATTGTTAAATACAAATTATTAGTGCAAATTATAACTTGAAGATCTGAACTTGTAATTATCAAATACAGCACTTGGAATTCATAACTTCAAATTATGATTGCAAATTATAACTTGAAGATCTGAACTTGTAATTGTCAAATACAGAACTTAGAATTCATAACTTCAAATTATGATTGTAAATAATAATTAGAAGATCTGAACTTGTAATAGTCAAATACAGAACTTCGAATTGTTAAATACAAATTATTAGTGCAAATTATAACATGAAGATCTGAACATGTAATTGTCAAATACAGAACTTAAAATTGATAGCTTATAATTATAATTGCAAATTATAAGTTGAAGATCTGAACTTGTAATAGGTAAATACAGAACTTCGAATTGTTAATTTCAAACTAAGATTGTAATTAATAATTTGAAGATCTGAACTTGTAATATGTAACTACAGAACTTCGAATTGTTAATTTCAAACTAAGATTGTAATTATAAATTTTAAGATCTCAACTTGTAATAGTCAAATACAGAACTTCGACTTGTTAAATACAAATTATTAGTGCAAATTATAACTTGAAGATCTGAACTTGTAATTGTCTAATACAGAACTTAGAATTGATAGCTTAAAATTATAATTGCAAATTATAACTTGAAGATCTGAACTTGTAATAGTGAATTACAGAACTTCGAATTGTTAAATACAAATTATTAGTACAAATTATAACTTGAAGATCTGAACTAGTAATTGTCAAATACAGAACTTAAAATTGATAGCTTATAATTATAATCGCAAATTATAACTAGAAGATCTGAACTAGTGATAGGTAAATACAGAACTTCGAATTGTTAATTTCAAACTAAGATTGTAAATAATAATTTGAAGATCTGAACTTGTAATAGTCAAATACAGAACTTCGAATTGTTAAATACAAATTATTAGTGCAAATTATAACTTGAAAATCTGAACTTGTAATTGTCAAATACAGAACTTAAAATTGATAGCTACTAATTATAATTGCAAATTATAAGTTGAAGATCTGAACTTGTAATAGGTAAATACAGAACTTCGAATTGTTAATTTCAAACTAAGATTGTAATTAATAATTTGAAGATCTGAACTTGTAATAGTAAAATACAGAACTTCGAATTGTTAAATACAAATTATTAGTGCAAATTATAACTTGAAGATCTGAACTTGTAATTGTAAAATACAGAACTAAGAATTCATAACTTCAAATTATGATTGTAAATAATAATTAGAAGATCTGAACTTGTAATAGTCAAATACAGAACTTCGAATTGTTAAATACAAATTATTAGTGCAAATTATAACTTGAAGATCTGAACTTGTAATTGTCAAATACAGAACTTAGAATTCATAACTTCAAATTATGATTGCTAATTATAACTTGAAGATCTGAACTTGTAATAGTCAAATACAGAACTTAGAATTGGGAAATTCAAATTATGATTGAAAATTATAACTTGAAGATCTGAACTTGTAATAGTCAAATACAGAACTTAAAATTGATAGCTTATAATTATAATTGCAAATTATAACTTGAAGATCTGAATTTGTAGTAGGGAAATATAGAACTTCGAATTGTTAATTTCAAACTAAGATTGTAAATAATAATTTGAAGTTCTGAACTTGTAATAGTCAAATACAGAACTTCGAATTGTTAAATACAAATTATTAGTGCAAATTATAACTTGAAGATCTGAACTTGTAATTGTCAAATACAGAACTTAAAATTGATAGCTTATAATTATTATTGCAAATTATAAGTTGAAGATCTGAACTTGTAATAGGTAAATACAGAACTTCGAATTGTTAATTTCAAACTAAGATTGTAATAAATAATTTGAAGATCAGAACTTGTAATTGTCAAATACAGAACTTCAAATTGTTAAATACAAATTATTAGTGCAAATTATAACTTGAAGATCTGAACTTGTAATTGTCAAATACAGAACTTAGAATTGATAGCTTATAATTATAATTGCAAATTATAAGTTGAAGATCTGAACTTGTAATAGGTAAATACAGAACTTCGAATTGTTAATTTCAAACTAAGATTGTAATTAAAAATTTGAGGATCTGAACTTGTAATAGTCAAATACAGAACTTCGAATTGTTAAATACAAATTATTAGTGCAAATTATAACTTGAAGATCTGAACTTGTAATTGTCAAATACAGAACTTAGAATTCATAAGTTCAGATTATTATTGCTAATTATAACCTGAAGATCTGACCTTGTAATAGTCAAATACAGAACTTAGAATTGTGAAATTACAATAATGATTGCAAATTATAACTTGAAGATCTGAACTTGTAATAGTCAAATACAGAACTTAAAATTGATAGCTTATAATTATAATTGCAAATTATAAGTTGAAGATCTGAACTTGTAATAGGTAAATACAGAACTTCGAATTGTTAATTTCAAACTAAGATTGTAATTAATAATTTGAAGATCTGAACTTGTAATAGTCAAATACAGAACTTCGAATTGTTAAATACAAATTATTAGTGCAAATTATAACTTGAAGATCTGAACTTGTAATTGTCAAATACAGAACTTAGAATTCATAACTTCAAATTATGATTGCTAATTATAACTTGAAGATCTGAACTTGTAGTAGTCAAATACAGAACTTAGAATTGGGAAATTCAAATTATGGTTGCAAATTATAACTTGAAGATCTGAACTTGTAATAGTCAAATACAGAACTTAAAATTGATAGCTTATAATTTTTATTGCAAATTAAAACTTGAAGATCTGAATTTGTAATAGGTAAATACAGAACTTCGAATTGTTAATTTCAAACTAAGATTGTAATTAATAATTTGAAGATCTGAACTTGTAATAGTCAAATACAGAACTTAAAATTGTTAAATACAAATTATTAGTGCAAATTAAAACTTGAAGATCTGAACTTGTAATTGTCAAATACAGAACTTAGAATTGATAGCTTATAATTATAATTGCAAATTATAACTTGAAGATCTGAACTTGTAATAGTGAATTACAAACTTAGATTAGTGAAATACTAATTATTATTTCAAATTATAACTTGAAGATTTGAACTTGTAATTGTCAAATACAGAACTTAAAATTGATAGCTTATAATTATAATTGCAAATTATAACTAGAAGATCTGAACTTGCAATAGGTAAATACAGAACTTCGAATTGTTAATTTCAAACTAAGATTGTAAATAATAATTTGAAGATCTGAACTTGTAATAGGTAAATACAGAACTTCGAATTGTTAATTTCAAACTAAGATTGTAATTAATAATTTGAAGATCTGAACTTGTAATAGTCAAATACAGAACTTCGAATTGTTAAATACAAATTATTAGTGCAAATTATAACTTGAAGATCTGAACTTGTATACATGTATAACTTGTATAATACAGCACATAGAATTCATAACTTCAAATTATGATTGCAAATTATAACTTGAAGATCTGAACTTGTAATTGTCAAATACAGAACTTAGAATTCATAACTTCAAATTATGATTGTAAATAATAATTAGAAGATCTGAACTTGTAATAGTCAAATACAGAACTTCAAATTGTTAAATTCAAATTATTAGTGCAAATTATAACTTGAAGATCTTAACTTGTAATTGTCAAATACTGCACTTAGAATTCATAACTTCAAATTATGATTGTAAATTATAACTTGAAGATCTGAACTTGTAATTGTAAAATACAGAACTACGAATTCATAACTTCAAATTATGATTGTAAATAATAATTAGAAGATCTGAACTTGTAATAGTCAAATACAGAACTTCGAATTGTTAAATACAAATTATTAGTGCAAATTATAACTTGAAGTTCTGAACTTGTAATTGTCAAATACAGAACTTAGAATTCATAACTTCAAATTATGATTGCTAATTATAACTTGAAGATCTGAACTTGTAATAGTCAAATACAGAACTTAGAATTGGGAAATTCAAATTATGATTGCAAATTATAACTTGAAGATCTGAACTTGTAATAGTCAAATACAAAACTTAAAATTGATAGCTTATAATTATAATTGCAAATTATAACTTGAAGATCTGAATTTGTAATAGGTAAATATAGAACTTCGAATTGTTAATTTCAAACTAAGATTGTAAATAATAATTTGAAGTTCTGAACTTGTAATAGTCAAATACAGAACTTCGAATTGTTAAATACAAATTATTAGTGCAAATTATAACTTGAAGATCTGAACTTGTAATTGTCAAATACAGAACTTAAAATTGATAGCTTATAATTATAATTGCAAATTATAAGGTGAAGATCTGAACTTGTAATAGGTAAATACAGAACTTCGAATTGTTAATTTCAAACTAAGATTGTAATTAATAATTTGAAGATCTGAACTTGTAATAGTCAAATTCATAACTTCAAATTGTTAAATACAAATTATTAGTGCAAATTATAACTTGAAGATCTGAACTTGTAATTGTCAAATACAGAACTTAGAATTGATAGCTTATAATTATAATTGCAAATTATAACTTGAAGAACTGAACTTGTAATAGTGAATTACAGAACTTAGATTTGTTAAATACTAATTATTATTTCAAATTATAACTTGAAGATCTGAACTTGTAATAAGTAAATACAGAACTTCGAATTGTTAATTTCAAACTAAGATTGTAAATAAAAATTTTAAAGACCTGAACTTGTAATAGTCAAATACAGAACTTCGAATTGTTAAATACAAATTATTAGTGCAAATTATAAATTGTAAATCTGAACTTGTAATAGTCAAATACAGAACTTCGAATTGTTAAATACAAATTATTAGTGCAAATTATAACTTGAAGATCTGAACTTGTAATTGTCAAATACAGCACTTAGAATTCATAACTTCTAATTATGATTGCAATTTATAACTTGAAGATCTGAACTTGTAATTGTAAAATACAGAACTAAGAATTAATAAATACAAATTATGATTGTAAATAATAATTAGAAGATCTGAACTTGTAATAGTCAAATACAGAACTTCGAATTGTTAATTTCAAACTAAGATTGTAATTAATAATTTGAAGATCTGAACTTGTAATAGTCAAATACAGAACTTCGAATTGTTAATTTCAAACTAAGATTGTAATTAATAATTTGAAGATCTGAACTTGTAATAGTCAAATACAGAACTTAAAATTGTTAAATACAAATTATTAGTGCAAATTAAAACTTGAAGATCTGAACTTGTAATTGTCAAATACAGAACTTAGAATTGATAGCTTATAATTATAATTGCAAATTATAACTTGAAGATCTGAACTTGTAATAGTGAATTACAAACTTAGATTAGTGAAATACTAATTATTATTTCAAATTATAACTTGAAGATTTGAACTTGTAATTGTCAAATACAGAACTTAAAATTGATAGCTTATAATTATAATTGCAAATTATAACTAGAAGATCTGAACTTGCAATAGGTAAATACAGAACTTCGAATTGTTAATTTCAAACTAAGATTGTAAATAATAATTTGAAGATCTGAACTTGTAATAGGTAAATACAGAACTTCGAATTGTTAATTTCAAACTAAGATTGTAATTAATAATTTGAAGATCTGAACTTGTAATAGTCAAATACAGAACTTCGAATTGTTAAATACAAATTATTAGTGCAAATTATAACTTGAAGATCTGAACTTGTATACATGTATAACTTGTATAATACAGCACATAGAATTCATAACTTCAAATTATGATTGCAAATTATAACTTGAAGATCTGAACTTGTAATTGTCAAATACAGAACTTAAAATTCATAACTTCAAATTATGATTGTAAATAATAATTAGAAGATCTGAACTTGTAATAGTCAAATACAGAACTTCAAATTGTTAAATTCAAATTATTAGTGCAAATTATAACTTGAAGATCTTAACTTGTAATTGTCAAATACAGAACTTAAAATTGATAGCTTATAATTATAATTGCAAATTATAACTTGAAGATCTGAATTTGTAATAGGTAAATACAGAACTTCGAATTGTTAATTTCAAACTAAGATTGTAAATAATAATTTGAAGATCTGAACTTGTAATAGTCAAATACAGAACTTCGAATTGCTAAATACAAATTATGCAAATTATAACTTGAAGATCTGAACTTGTAATTGTCAAATACAGAACTTAAAATTGCTAGCTTATAATTATAATTGCAAATTATAAGGTGAAGATCTGAACTTGTAATAGGTAAATACAGAACTTCAAATTGTTAATTTCAAACTAAGATTGCGTAATTAATAATTTGAAAATCTGAACTTGTAATAGTCAAATACAGAACTTCGAATGGTTAAATACACATTATTAGTGCAAATTATAACTTGACGATCTGAACTTGTAATTGTCAAATAGAGAACTTAAAATTGATAGCTTATAATTATAATTGCAAATTATAAGTTGAAGATCTGAACTTGTAATAGGTAAATACAGAACTTCGAATTGTTAATTTCAAACTAAGATTGTAATTAATAATTTGAAGATCTGAACTTGTAATAGTCAAATACGGAACTTCGAATTGTTAAATACAAATTATTAGTGCAAATTATAACTTGAGGATCTGAACTTGAATTGTCAAATACAGCACTTAGAATTCATAACTTCAAATTATGATTGCAAATTATAACTTGAAGATCTGAACTTGTAATTGTCAAATACAGAACTTAGTATTCATAACTTCAAATTATGATTGTAAATAATAATTAGAAGATCTGAACTTGTAATAGTCAAATACAGAACTTCGAATTGTTAAATACAAATTATTAGTGCACATTATAACTTGTAGATCTGAACTTGTAATGGTCAAATACAGAACTTAGAATTCATAACTTCAAATTATGAGTGCTAATTACAACTTGAAGATCTGACCTTGTAATTGTCAAATACGGAACTTAAAATTGATAGCTTATAATTATAATTGCAAATTATAACTTGAAGATCTGAACTTGTAATAGGTAAATACAGAACTTCGAATTGTTAATTTCAAACTAAGATTGTAAATAATAATTTGAAGATCTGAACTTGTAATAGTCAAATACAGAACTGCGAATTGGTAAATACAAATTATTAGTGCAAATTATAACTTGAAGATCTGAACTTGTAATTGTCAAATACAGTACTTAAAATTGATAGCTTATAATTATAATTGCAAATTATAAGTTGAAGATCTGAACTTGTAATAGGTAAATCCAGAACTTCTAATTGTTAATTTCAAACTAAGATTGTAATTAATACTTTGAAGATCTGAACTTGTAATAGTCAAATACAGATCTCCGAATTGTTAAATACAAATTATTAGTGCAAATTATAACTTAAAGATCTTAACTTGTAATTGTCAAATACAGCACTTAGAATACATAACTTCAAATTATGATTGAAAATTATAACTGGAAGATCTGAACTTGTAATATGTAACTACAGAACTTCGAATTGTTAATTTCAAACTAAGATTGTAATTATAAATTTGAAGATCTGAACTTGTAATAGTCAAATACAGAACTTCTACTTGTTAAATACAAATTATTAGTGCAAATTATAACTTGAAGATCTGAACTTGTAATTGTCTAATACAGAACTTAGAATTGATAGCTTAAAATTATAATTGCAAATTATAACTTGAAGATCTGAACTTGTAATAGTGAATTACAGAACTTCGAATTGTTAAATACAAATTATTAGTACAAATTATAACTTGAAGATCTGAACTAGTAATTGTCAAATACAGAACTTAAAATTGATAGCTTATAATTATAATCGCAAATTATAACTAGAAGATCTGAACTAGTGATAGGTAAATACAGAACTTCGAATAGTTAATTTCAAACTAAGATTGTAAATAATAATTTGAAGATCTGAACTTGTAATAGTCAAATACAGAACTTCGAATTGTTAAATACAAATTATAACTTGAAAATCTGAACTTGTAATTGTCAAATACAGAACTTAAAATTGATAGCTTATAATTATAATTGCAAATTATAAGTTGAAGATCTGAACTTGTAATAGGTAAATACAGAACTTCGAATTGTTAATTTCAAACTAAGATTGTAATTAATAATTTGAAGATCTGAACTTGTAATAGTAAAATACAGAACTTCGAATTGTTAAATACAGATTATTAGTGCAAATTATAACTTGAAGATCTGAACTTGTAATTGTAAAATACAGAACTAAGAATTCATAACTTCAAATTATGATTGTAAATAATAATTAGAAGATCTGAACTTGTAATAGTCAAATACAGAACTTCGAATTGTTAAATACAGATTATTAGTGCAAATTATAACTTGAAGATCTGAACTTGTAATTGTAAAATACAGAACTAAGAATTCATAACTTCAAATTATGATTGTAAATAATAATTAGAAGATCTGAACTTGTAATAGTAAAATACAGAACTTCGAATTGTTAAATACAGATTATTAGTGCAAATTATAACTTGAAGATCTGAACTTGTAATTGTAAAATACAGAACTAAGAATTCATAACTTCAAATTATGATTGTAAATAATAATTAGAAGATCTGAACTTGTAATAGGTAAATACAGAACTTCGAATTGTTAATTTCAAACTAAGATTGTAATTAATAATTTGAAGATCTGAACTTGTAATAGTCAAATACAGAACTTCGAATTGTTAAATACAAATTATTAGTGCAAATTATAACTAGTAGATCTGAACTTGTAATAGTGAAATACAGAACTTAAAATTGATAGCTTATAATTATAATTGCAAATTATAACTTGAAGATCTGAATTTGTAATAGGTAAATACAGAACTTCGAATTGTTAATTTCAAACTAAGATTGTAATTAATAATTTGAAGATCTGAACTTGTAATAGTCAAATACAGATCTCCGAATTGTTAAATACAAATTATTAGTGCAAATTATAACTTAAAGATCTTAACTTGTAATTGTCAAATACAGCACTTAGAATACATAACTTCAAATTATGATTGAAAATTATAACTGGAAGATCTGAACTTGTAATATGTAACTACAGAACTTCGAATTGTTAATTTCAAACTAAGATTGTAATTATAAATTTGAAGATCTGAACTTGTAATAGTCAAATACAGAACTTCTACTTGTTAAATACAAATTATTAGTGCAAATTATAACTTGAAGATCTGAACTTGTAATTGTCTAATACAGAACTTAGAATTGATAGCTTAAAATTATAATTGCAAATTATAACTTGAAGATCTGAACTTGTAATAGTGAATTACAGAACTTCGAATTGTTAAATACAAATTATTAGTACAAATTATAACTTGAAGATCTGAACTAGTAATTGTCAAATACAGAACTTAAAATTGATAGCTTATAATTATAATCGCAAATTATAACTAGAAGATCTGAACTAGTGATAGGTAAATACAGAACTTCGAATAGTTAATTTCAAACTAAGATTGTAAATAATAATTTGAAGATCTGAACTTGTAATAGTCAAATACAGAACTTCGAATTGTTAAATACAAATTATAACTTGAAAATCTGAACTTGTAATTGTCAAATACAGAACTTAAAATTGATAGCTTATAATTATAATTGCAAATTATAAGTTGAAGATCTGAACTTGTAATAGGTAAATACAGAACTTCGAATTGTTAATTTCAAACTAAGATTGTAATTAATAATTTGAAGATCTGAACTTGTAATAGTCAAATACAGAACTTAAAATTGTTAAATACAAATTATTAGTGCAAATTAAAACTTGAAGATTTGAACTTGTAATTGTCAAATACAGCACTTAGAATTAATAACTTCAAATTATGATTGTAAATTATAACTTGAAGATCTGAACTTGTAATTGTAAAATACAGAACTACGAATTCATAACTTCAAATTATGATTGTAAATAATAATCAGAAGATCTGAACTTGTAATAGTCAAATACAGAACTTCGAATTGTTAAATACAAATTATTAGTGCCAATTATAACTTGAAGTTCTGAACTTGTAATTGTCAAATACAGAACTTAGAATTCATAACTTCAAATTATGATTGCTAATTATAACTTGAAGATCTGAACTTGTAATAGTCAAATACAGAACTTAAAATTGATAGCTTATAATTATAATTGTAAATTATAACTTGAAGATCTGAATTTGTAATAGGTAAATATAGAACTTCGAATTGTTAATTTCAAACTAAGATTGTAAATAATAATTTGAAGTTCTGAACTTGTAAGTCTGTAAGTGTGTAACTTGTAAGTCTGAACTGTATAGTCAAATACAGAACTTCGAATTGTTAAATACAAATTATTAGTGCAAATTATAACTTGAAGAGCTGAACTTGTAATTGTCAAATACAGAACTTAAAATTGATAGCTTATAATTATAATTGCAAATTATAAGGTGAAGATCTGAACTTGTAATAGGTAAATACAGAACTTCGAATTGTTAATTTCAAACTAAGATTGTAATTAATAATTTGAAGATCTGAACTTGTAATAGTCAAATACATAACTTCAAATTGTTAAATACAAATTATTAGTGCAAATTATAACTTGAAGATCTGAACTTGTAATTGTCAAATACAGAACTTAGAATTGATAGCTTATAATTATAATTGCAAATTATAACTTGAAGAACTGAACTTGTAATAGTGAATTACAGAACTTAGATTTGTTAAATACTAATTATTATTTCAAATTATAACTTGAAGATCTGAACTTGTAATAAGTAAATACAGAACTTCGAATTGTTAATTTCAAACTAAGATTGTAAATAAAAATTTTAAAGACCTGAACTTGTAATAGTCAAATACAGAACTTCGAATTGTTAAATACAAATTATTAGTGGAAATTATAAATTGTAAATCTGAACTTGTAATAGTCAAATACAGAACTTCGAATTGTTAAATACAAATTATTAGTGCAAATTATAACTTGAAGATCTGAACTTGTAATTGTCAAATACAGCACTTAGAATTTATAACTTCTAATTATGATTGCAATTTATAACTTGAAGATCTGAACTTGTAATTGTAAAATACAGAACTAAGAATTAATAAATTCAAATTATGATTGTAAATAATAATTAGAAGATCTGAACTTGTAATAGTCAAATACAGAACTTCGAATTGTTAATTTCAAACTAAGATTGTAATTAATAATTTGAAGATCTGAACTTGTAATAGTCAAATACAGAACTTCGAATTGTTAAATACAAATTATTAGTGGAAATTATAACTTGAAGATGTGAAGTTGTAATTGTCAAATACAGCACATAGAATTCATAACTTCAAATTATGATTGCAATTTATAACTTGAAGTTCTGAACTTGTAATTGTAAAATACAGAACTAAGAATTCATAACTTCAAATTATGATTGTAAATAATAATTAGAAGATCTGAACTTGTAATAGTCAAATACAGAACTTCGAATTGTTAAATACAAATTATTAGTGCAAATTATAACTTGAAGATCTGAACTTGTAATTATCAAATACAGCACTTGGAATTCATAACTTCAAATTATGATTGCAAATTATAACTTGAAGATCTGAACTTGTAATTGTCAAATACAGAACTTAGAATTCATAACTTCAAATTATGATTGTAAATAATAATTAGAAGATCTGAACTTGTAATAGTCAAATACAGAACTACAAATTGTTAAATTCAAATTATTAGTGCAAATTATAACTTGAAGATCTTAACTTGTAATTGTCAAATACAGCACTTAGAATTCATAACTTCAAATTATGATTGCAAATTATAACTTGAAGATCTGAACTTGTAATTGTAAAATAGAGAACTACGAATTCATAACTTCAAATTATGATTGTAAATAATAATTAGAAGATCTGAACTTGTAATAGTCAAATACAGAACTTCGAATTGTTAAATACAAATTATTAAAGCAAATTATAACTTGAAGTTCTGAACTTGTAATTGTCAAATACAGTACTTAGAATTCATAACTTCAAATTATGATTGCTAATTATAACTTGAAGATCTGAACTTGTAATAGTCAAATACAGAACTTAAAATTGATTGCTTATAATTATAATTGCAAATTATAACTTGAAGATCTGAATTTGTAATAGGTAAATATAGAACTTCGAATTGTTAATTTCAAACTAAGATTGTAAATAATAATTTGAAGTTCTGAACTTGTAATAGTCAAATACAGAACTTCGAATTGTTAAATACAAATTATTAGTGCAAATTATAACTTGAAGATCTGAACTTGTAATTGTCGAATACAGAACTTAAAATTGATAGCTTATAATTATAATTGCAAATTATAAGTTGAAGATCTGAACTTGTAATAGGTAAATACAGAACTTCGAATTGTTAATTTCAAACTAAGATTGTAATTAATAATTTGAAGATCTGAACTTGTAATAGTCAAATACATAACTTCAAATTGTTAAATACAAATTATTAGTGCAAATTATAACTTGAAGATCTGAACTTGTAATTGTCAAATACAGAACTTAGAATTGATAGCTTATAATTATAATTGCAAATTATAACTTGAAGAACTGAACTTGTAATAGTGAATTAGAGAACTTAGATTTGTTAAATACTAATTATTATTTCAAATTATAACTTGAAGATCTGAACTTGTAATAAGTAAATACAGAACTTCGAATTGTTAATTTCAAACTAAGATTGTAAATAAAAATTTTAAAGACCTGAACTTGTAATAGTCAAATACAGAACTTCGAATTGTTAAATACAAATTATTAGTGCAAATTATAACTTGTAAATCTGAACTTGTAATAGTCAAATACAGAACTTCGAATTGTTAAATACAAATTATTAGTGCAAATTATAACTTGAAGATCTGAACTTGTAATTGTCAAATACAGCACTTAGAATTCATAACTTCTAATTATGATTGCAATTTATAACTTGTAGATCTGAACTTGTAATTGTAAAATACAGAACTAAGAATTAAAAATTCAAATTATGATTGTAAATAATAATTAGAAGATCTGAACTTGTAATAGTCAAATACAGAACTTCGAATTGTTAATTTCAAACTAAGATTGTAATTAATTATTTGAAGATCTGAACTTGTAATAGTCAAATACAGAACTTCGAATTGTTAATTACAAATTATTAGTGCAAATTATAACTTGAAGATCTGAACTTGTAATTGTAAAATACAGAACTAAGAATTCATAACTTCAAATTATGATTGTAAATAATAATTAGAAGATCTGAACTTGTAATTGTCAAATACAGAACTTAGAATTGATAGCTTATAATTATAATTGCAAATTATAACTTGAAGATCTGAACTTGTAATAGTGAATTACAAACTTAGATTAGTGAAATACTAATTATTATTTCAAATTATAACTTGAAGATTTGAACTTGTAATTGTCAAATACTGAACTTAAAATTGATAGCTTATAATTATAATTGCAAATTATAACTAGAAGATCTGAACTTGCAATAGCTAAATACAGAACTTCGAATTGTTAATTTCAAACTAAGATTGTAAATAATAATTTGAAGATCTGAACTTGTAATAGTCAAATACAGAACTTCGAATTGTTAAATACAAACTATTAGTGCAAATTATAACTTGTAAATCTGAACTTGTAATTGTCAAATACAGAACTTAAAATTGATAGCTTATCATTATAATTGCAAATTATAAGTTGAAGATCTGAACTTGTAATAGGTAAATACAGAACTTCGAATTGTTAATTTCAAACTAAGATTGTAATTAATAATTTGAAGATCTGAACTTGTAATAGTCAAATACAGAACTTCGAATTGTTAAATACAAATTATTAGTGCAAATTATAACTTGAAGATCTGAACTTGTAATTGTCAAATACAGCACATAGAATTCATAACTTCAAATTATGATTGCAATTTATAACTTGAAGATCTGAACTTGTAATTGTAAAATACAGAACTAAGAATTCATAACTTCAAATTATGATTGTAAATAATAATTAGAAGATCTGAACTTGTAATAGTCAAATACAGAACTTCGAATTGTTAAATACAAATTATTAGTGCAAATTATAACTTGAAGATCTGAACTTGTAATTGTCAAATACAGAACTTAGAATTCATAACTTCAAATTATGATTGCTAATTATAACTTGTAGATCTGACCTTGTAATAGTCAAATACAGAACTTAGAATTGTGAAATTACAATTATGATTGCAAATTATAACTTGAAGATCCCGACTTGTAATAGTCAAATACAGAACTTAAAATTGATAGCTTATAATTATGATTGCTAATTATAACTTGAAGATCTGAATTTGTAATAAGTAAATACAGAACTTCGAATTGTTAATTTCAAACTAAGATTGCGTAATTAATAATTTGAAAATCTGAACTTGTAATAGTCAAATACAGAACTTCGAATGGTTAAATACACATTATTAGTGCAAATTATAACTTGACGATCTGAACTTGTAATTGTCAAATAGAGAACTTAAAATTGATAGCTTATAATTATAATTGCAAATTATAAGTTGAAGATCTGAACTTGTAATAGGTAAATACAGAACTTCGAATTGTTAATTTTAAACTAAGATTGTAATTAATAATTTGAAGATCTGAACTTGTAATAGTCAAATACGGAACTTCGAATTGTTAAATACAAATTATTAGTGCAAATTATAACTTGAAGATCTGAACTTGAATTGTCAAATACAGCACTTAGAATTCATAACTTCAAATTATGATTGCAAATTATAACTTGAAGATCTGAACTTGTAATTGTCAAATACAGAACTTAGTATTCATAACTTCAATTTATGATTGTAAATAATAATTAGAAGATCTGAACTTGTAATAGTCAAATACAGAACTTCGAATTGTTAAATACAAATTATTAGTGCACATTATAACTTGTAGATCTGAACTTGTAATGGTCAAATACAGAACTTAGAATTCATAACTTCAAATTATGAGTGCTAATTATAACTTGAAGATCTGACCTTGTAATTGTCAAATACGGAACTTAAAATTGATAGCTTATAATTATAATTGCAAATTATAACTTGAAGATCTGAACTTGTAATTGTCAAAGACAGAACTTAGAATTGATAGCTTATAATTATAATTGCAAATTATAACTTCAAGAACTGAACTTGTAATAGTGAATTAGAGAACTTAGATTTGTTAAATACTAATTATTATTTCAAATTATAACTTGAAGATCTGAACTTGTAATAAGTAAATACAGAACTTCGAATTGTTAATTTCAAACTAAGATTGTAAATAAAAATTTTAAAGACCTGAACTTGTAATAGTCAAATACAGAACTACGAATTGTTAAATACAAATTATTAGTGCAAATTATAACTTGTAAATCTGAACTTGTAATAGTCAAATACAGAACTTCGAATTGTTAAATACAAATTATTAGTGCAAATTATAACTTGAAGATCTGAACTTGTAATTGTCAAATACAGCACTTAGAATTCATAACTTCTAATTATGATTGCAATTTATAACTTGAAGATCTGAACTTGTAATTGTAAAATACAGAACTAAGAATTAAAAATTCAAATTATGATTGTAAATAATAATTAGAAGATCTGAACTTGTAATAGTCAAATACAGAACTTCGAATTGTTAATTTCAAACTAAGATTGTAATTAATTATTTGAAGATCTGAACTTGTAATAGTCAAATACAGAACTTCGAATCGTTAATTACAAATTATTAGTGCAAATTATAACTTGAAGATCTGAACTTGTAATTGTAAAATACAGAACTAAGAATTCATAACTTCAAATTATGATTGTAAATAATAATTAGAAGATCTGAACTTGTAATTGTCAAATACAGAACTTAGAATTGATAGCTTATAATTATAATTGCAAATTATAACTTGAAGATCTGAACTTGTAATAGTGAATTACAAACTTAGATTAGTGAAATACTAATTATTATTTCAAATTATAACTTGAAGATTTGAACTTGTAATTGTCAAATACAGAACTTAAAATTGATAGCTTATAATTATAATTGCAAATTATAACTAGAAGATCTGAACTTGCAATAGGTAAATACAGAACTTCGAATTGTTAATTTCAAACTAAGATTGTAAATAAGAATTTGAAGATCTGAACTTGTAATAGTCAAATACAGAACTTCGAATTGTTAAATACAAACTATTAGTGCAAATTATAACTTGTAAATCTGAACTTGTAATTGTCAAATACAGAACTTAAAATTGATAGCTTATCATTATAATTGCAAATTATAAGTTGAAGATCTGAACTTGTAATAGGTAAATACAGAACTTCGAATTGTTAATTTCAAACTAAGATTGTAATTAATAATTTGAAGATCTGAACTTGTAATAGTCAAATACAGAACTTCGAATTGTTAAATACAAATTATTAGTGCAAATTATAACTTGAAGATCTGAACTTGTAATTGTCAAATACAGCACATAGAATTCATAACTTCAAATTATGATTGCAATTTATAACTTGAAGATCTGAACTTGTAATTGTAAAATACAGAACTAAGAATTCATAACTTCAAATTATGATTGTAAATAATAATTAGAAGATCTGAACTTGTAATAGTCAAATACAGAACTTCGAATTGTTAAATACAAATTATTAGTGCAAATTATAACTTGAAGATCTGAACTTGTAATTGTCAAAAACAGAACTTAGAATTCATAACTTCAAATTATGATTGCTAATTATAACTTGTAGATCTGACCTTGTAATAGTCAAATACAGAACTTAGAATTGTGAAATTACAATTATGATTGCAAATTATAACTTGAAGATCCCGACTTGTAATAGTCAAATACAGAACTTAAAATTGATAGCTTATAATTATAATTGCTAATTATAACTTGAAGATCTGAATTTGTAATAAGTAAATACAGAACTTCGAATTGTTAATTTCCAACTAAGATTGTAAATAATAATTTGAAGATCTGAACTTGTAATAGTCAAATACAGAACTTCGAATTGTTAAATACAAATTATTAGTGCAAATTATAACATGAAGATCTGAACATGTAATTGTCAAATACAGAACTTAAAATTGCAAGGTTATAATTATAATTGCAAATTATAATTTGAAAATCTGAACTTGTAATAGTCAAATACAGAACTTCGAATGGTTAAATACACATTATTAGTGCAAATTATAACTTGACGATCTGAACTTGTAATTGTCAAATAGAGAACTTAAAATTGATAGCTTATAATTATAATTGCAAATTATAAGTTGAAGATCTGAACTTGTAATAGGTAAATCCAGAACTTCGAATTGTTAATTTCAAACTAAGATTGTAATTAATAATTTGAAGATCTGAACTTGTAATAGTCAAATACGGAACTTCGAATTGTTAAATACAAATTATTAGTGCAAATTATAACTTGAAGATCTGAACTTGAATTGTCAAATACAGCAATTAGAATTCATAACTTCAAATTATGATTGCAAATTATTACTTGAAGATCTGAACTTGTAATTGTCAAATACAGAACTTAGTATTCATAACTTCAAATTATGATTGTAAATAATAATTAGAAGATCTGAACTTGTAATAGTCAAATACAGAACTTCGAATTGTTAAATACAAATTATTAGTGCACATTATAACTTGTAGATCTGAACTTGTAATGGTCAAATACAGAACTTAGAATTCATAACTTCAAATTATGAGTGCTAATTATAACTTGAAGATCTGACCTTGTAATTGTCAAATACGGAACTTAAAATTGATAGCTTATAATTATAATTGCAAATTATAACTTGAAGATCTGAACTTGTAATTGTCAAATACAGAACTTAGAATTGATAGCTTATAATTATAATTGCAAATTATAACTTGAAGAACTGAACTTGTAATAGTGAATTAGAGAACTTAGATTTGTTAAATACTAATTATTATTTCAAATTATAACTTGAAGATCTGAACTTGTAATAAGTAAATACAGAACTTCGAAATGTTAATTTCAAACTAAGATTGTAAATAAAAATTTTAAAGACCTGAACTTGTAATAGTCAAATACAGAACTTCGAATTGTTAAATACAAATTATTAGTGCAAATTATAACTTGTAAATCTGAACTTGTAATAGTCAAATACAGAACTTCGAATTGTTAAATACAAATTATTAGTGCAAATTATAACTTGAAGATCTGAACTTGTAATTGTCAAATACAGCACTTAGAATTCATAACTTCTAATTATGATTGCAATTTATAACTTGAAGATCTGAACTTGTAATTGTAAAATACAGAACTAAGAATTAAAAATTCAAATTATGATTGTAAATAATAATTAGAAGATCTGAACTTGTAATAGTCAAATACAGAACTTCGAATTGTTAATTTCAAACTAAGATTGTAATTAATTATTTGAAGATCTGAACTTGTAATAGTCAAATACAGAACTTCGAATTGTTAATTACAAATTATTAGTGCAAATTATAACTTGAAGATCTGAACTTGTAATTGTAAAATACAGAACTAAGAATTCATAACTTCAAATTATGATTGTAAATAATAATTAGAAGATCTGAACTTGTAATTGTCAAATACAGAACTTAGAATTGATAGCTTATAATTATAATTGCAAATTATAACTTGAAGATCTGAACTTGTAATAGTGAATTACAAACTTAGATTAGTGAAATACTAATTATTATTTCAAATTATAACTTGAAGATTTGAACTTGTAATTGTCAAATACAGAACTTAAAATTGATAGCTTATAATTATAATTGCAAATTATAACTAGAAGATCTGAACTTGCAATAGGTAAATACAGAACTTCGAATTGTTAATTTCAAACTAAGATTGTAAATAATAATTTGAAGATCTGAACTTGTAATAGTCAAATACAGAACTTCGAATTGTTAAATACAAACTATTAGTGCAAATTATAACTTGTAAATCTGAACTTGTAATTGTCAAATACAGAACTTAAAATTGATAGCTTATCATTATAATTGCAAATTATAAGTTGAAGATCTGAACTTGTAATAGGTAAATACAGAACTTCGAATTGTTAATTTCAAACTAAGATTGTAATTAATAATTTGAAGATCTGAACTTGTAATAGTCAAATACAGAACTTCGAATTGTTAAATACAAATTATTAGTGCAAATTATAACTTGAAGATCTAAACTTGTAATTGTCAAATACAGCACATAGAATTCATAACTTCAAATTATGATTGCAATTTATAACTTGAAGATCTGAACTTGTAATTGTAAAATACAGAACTAAGAATTCTTAACTTCAAATTATGATTGTAAATAATAATTAGAAGATCTGAACTTGTAATAGTCAAATACAGAACTTCGAATTGTTAAATACAAATTATTAGTGCAAATTATACCTTGAAGATCTGAACTTGTAATTGTCAAAAACAGAACTTAGAATTCATAACTTCAAATTATGATTGCTAATTATAACTTGTAGATCTGACCTTGTAATAGTCAAATACAGAACTTAGAATTGTGAAATTACAATTATGATTGCAAATTATAACTTGAAGATCCCGACTTGTAATAGTCAAATACAGAACTTAAAATTGATAGCTTATAATTATAATTGCTAATTATAACTTGAAGATCTGAATTTGTAATAAGTAAATACAGAACTTCGAATTGTTAATTTCAAACTAAGATTGTAAATAATAATTTGAAGATCTGAACTTGTAATAGTCAAATACAGAACTTCGAATTGTTAAATACAAATTATTAGTGCAAATTATAACATGAAGATCTGAACATGTAATTGTCAAATACAGAACTTAAAATTGCAAGGTTATAATTATAATTGCAAATTATAAGTTGAAGATCTGAACTTGAAATAGGTAAATACAGAACTTCGAATTGTTAATTTCAAACTAAGATTGCGTAATTAATAATTTGAAAATCTGAACTTGTAATAGTCAAATACAGAACTTCGAATGGTTAAATACACATTATTAGTGCAAATTATAACTTGACGATCTGAACTTGTAATTGTCAAATAGAGAACTTAAAATTGATAGCTTATAATTATAATTGCAAATTATAAGTTGAAGATCTGAACTTGTAATAGGTAAATCCAGAACTTCGAATTGTTAATTTCAAACTAAGATTGTAATTAATAATTTGAAGATCTGAACTTGTAATAGTCAAATACGGAACTTCGAATTGTTAAATACAAATTATTAGTGCAAATTATAACTTGAAGATCTGAACTTGAATTGTCAAATACAGCACTTAGAATTCTAAACTTCAAATTATGATTGCAAATTATAACTTGAAGATCTGAACTTGTAATTGTCAAATACAGAACTTAGTATTCATAACTTCAAATTATGATTGTAAATAATAATTAGAAGATCTGAACTTGTAATAGTCAAATACAGAACTTCGAATTGTTAAATACAAATTATTAGTGCACATTATAACTTGTAGATCTGAACTTGTAATGGTCAAATACAGAACTTAGAATTCATAACTTCAAATAATGAGTGCTAATTATAACTTGAAGATCTGACCTTGTAATTGTCAAATACGGAACTTAAAATTGATAGCTTATAATTATAATTGCAAATTATAACTTGAAGATCTGAACTTGTAATAGGTAAATACAGAACTTCGAATTGTTAATTTCTAACTAAGTTTGTAATTAATAATTTGAAGATCTGAACTTGTAATAGTCAAATACAGATCTCCGAATTGTTAAATACAAATTATTAGTGCAAATTATAACTTGAAGATCTGAACTTGTAATTGTCAAATACAGCACATAGAATTCATAACTTCAAATTATGATTGCAATTTATAACTTGAAGATCTGAACTTGTAATTGTAAAATACAGAACTAAGAATTCATAACTTCAAATTATGATTGTAAATAATAATTAGAAGATCTGAACTTGTAATAGTCAAATACAGAACTTCGAATTGTTAAATACAAATTATTAGTGCAAATTATAACTTGAAGATCTGAACTTGTAATTGTCAAAAACAGAACTTAGAATTCATAACTTCAAATTATGATTGCTAATTATAACTTGTAGATCTGACCTTGTAATAGTCAAATACAGAACTTAGAATTGTGAAATTACAATTATGATTGCAAATTATAACTTGAAGATCCCGACTTGTAATAGTCAAATACAGAACTTAAAATTGATAGCTTATAATTATAATTGCTAATTATAACTAGAAGATCTGAACTTGCAATAGGTAAATACAGAACTTCGAATTGTTAATTTCAAACTAAGATTGTAAATAATAATTTGAAGATCTGAACTTGTAATAGTCAAATACAGAACTTCGAATTGTTAAATACAAACTATTAGTGCAAATTATAACTTGTAAATCTGAACTTGTAATTGTCAAATACAGAACTTAAAATTGCAAGGTTGTAATTATAATTGAAAATTATAAGTTGAAGATCTGAACTTGAAATAGGTAAATACAGAACTTCGAATTGTTAATTTCAAACTAAGATTGCGTAATTAATAATTTGAAAATCTGAACTTGTAATAGTCAAATACAGAACTTCGAATGGTTAAATACACATTATTAGTGCAAATTATAACTTGACGATCTGAACTTGTAATTGTCAAATAGAGAACTTAAAATTGATAGCTTATAATTATAATTGCAAATTATAAGTTGAAGATCTGAACTTGTAATAGGTAAATCCAGAACTTCGAATTGTTAATTTCAAACTAAGATTGTAATTAATTATTTGAAGATCTGAACTTGTAATAGTCAAATACGGAACTTCGAATTGTTAAATACAAATTATTAGTGCAAATTATAACTTGAAGATCTGAACTTGAATTGTCAAATACAGCACTTAGAATTCATAACTTCAAATTATGATTGCAAATTATAACTTGAAGATCTGAACTTGTAATTGTCAAATACAGAACTTAGTATTCATAACTTCAAATTATGATTGTAAATAATAATTAGAAGATCTGAACTTGTAATAGTCAAATACAGAACTTCGAATTGTTAAATACAAATTATTAGTGCACATTATAACTTGTAGATCTGAACTTGTAATGGTCAAATACAGAACTTAGAATTCATAACTTCAAATTATGAGTGCTAATTATAACTTGAAGATCTGACCTTGTAATTGTCAAATACGGAACTTAAAATTGATGGCTTATAATTATAATTGCAAATTATAACTTGAAGATCTTAACTTGTAATAGGTAAATACAGAACTTCGAATTGTTAATTTCTAACTAAGTTTGTAATTAATAATTTGAAGATCTGAACTTGTAATAGTCAAATACAGATCTCCGAATTGTTAAATACAAATTATTAGTGCAAATTATAACTTGAAGATCTGAACTTGTAATTGTCAAATACAGAACTTAAAATTGATAGCTTATAATTATAATTGCAAATTATAAGTTGAAGATCTGAACTTGTAATAGGTAAATCCAGAACTTCTAATTGTTAATTTCAAACTAAGATTGTAATTAATAATTTGAAGATCTGAACTTGTAATAGTCAATACAGATCTCCCAATTGTTAAATACAAATTATTAGTGCAAATTATAACTTAAAGATCTGAACTTGTAATTGTCAAATACAGCACTTAGAATACATAACTTCAAATTATGATTGCAACTTATAACTGGAAGATCTGAACTTGTAATTGTCAAATACATAACTTAGAATTGATTTCTTATAATTATAATTGCAAATTATAACTTGAAGAACTGAACTTGTAATAGTGAATTACAGAACTTCAAATTGTTAATTTCAAACTAAGATTGTAATTAATAATTTGAAGATCTGAACTTGTAATAGTCAAATACAGAACTCCGAATTGTTAAATACAAATTATTAGAGCAAATTATAACTTGAAGATCTGAACTTGTAATTGTCAAATACAGCACTTAGAATTCATAACTTCAAATTATGATTGCAAATTATAACTGGAAGATCTGAACTGGTAATTGTGAAATACAGAACTTAGAACTCATAACTTCAAATTATGATTGTAAATAATAATTAGAAGATCTGAACTTGTAATTGTCAAATACAGAACTTAAAATTGATAGCTTATAAGTATAATTGCAAATTATAAGTTGAAGATCTGAACTTGTAATAGGTAAATACAGAACTTTGAATTGTTAATTTCAAACTAAGATTGTAATTAATAATTTGAAGATCTGAACTTGTAATAGTCAAATGCAGAACTTCGAATTGTTAAATACAAATTATAAGTTCAAATTATAACTTGAAGATCTGAACTGGTAATTGTCAAATACAGAACTTAAAATTGATAGCTTATAATTATAATTGCAAATTATAAGTTTAAGAACTGAACTTGTAATATGTAAATACAGAACTTCGAATTGTTAATTTCAAACTAAGATAGTAATTAATAATTTGAGGATCTGAACTTGTAATAGTCAAATACAGAACTTCGAATTGTTAAATACAAATTATTAGTGCAAATTATAACTTGAAGATCTGAACTTGTAATTGTCAAATACAGAACTTAGAATTCATAACTTCAAATTATGATTGCTAATTATAACTTGAAGATCTGAACTTGTAATAGTCAAATACAGAACTTAGAATTGGGAAATTCAAATTATGGTTGCAAATTATAACTTGAAGATCTGAACTTGTAATAGTCAAATACCGAACTTAAAATTGATAGCTTATAATTATAATTGCAAATTAAAACTTGAAGATCTGAACTTGTAATAGGTAAATACATAACTTCGAATTGTTAATTTCAAACTAAGATTGTAAATAATAATTTGAAGATCTGAACTTGTAATAGTCAAATACAGATCACCGAATTGTTAAATACAAATTATTAGTGCTAATTATAACTTGAAGATCTGAACTTGTAATTGTCAAATACAGAACTTAAAATTGATAGCTTATAATTATAATTGAAAATTATAAGTTGAAGATCTGAACTTGTAATAGGTAAATACAGAACTTCAAATTGTTAATTTCTAACTAAGTTTGTAATTAATAATTTGAAGATCTGAACTTGTAATAGTCAAATACAGATCTCCGAATTGTTAAATACAAATTATTAGTGCAAATTATAACTTAAAGATCTGAACTTGTAATTGTCAAATACAGCACTTAGAATACATAACTTCAAATTATGATTCAAAATTATAACTGGAAGATCTGAACTTGTAATTGTCAAATACAGAACTTAGAATTGATTGCTTATAATTATAATTGCAAATTATAACTTGAAGATCTGAACTTGTAATAGTGAATTACAGAACTTCAAATTGTTAATTTCAAAGTAAGATTGTAATTAATAATTTGAAGATCTGAACTTGTAATAGTCAAATACAGAACTCCGAATTGTTAAATACAAATTATTAGTGCAAATTATAACTTGAAGATCTGAACTTGTAATTGTCAAATACAGCACTTAGAATTCATAACTTCAAATTATGAATGGAAATTATAACTGGAAGATCTGAACTTGTAATATGTAAATACAGAACTTCGAATTGTTAATTTCAAACTAAGATTGTAATTAATAATTTGAAGATATGAACTTGTAATAGTCAAATACAGAACTTCGAATTGTTAAATACAAATTATTAGTGCAAATTATAACTTGAAGATCTGAACTTGTAATTGTCAAATACAGAACTTCGAATTGTTAAATACAAATTATTAGTGCAAATTATAACTTGAAGATCTGAACTTGTAATTGTCAAATACAGAACTTAAAATTGATAGCTTATAATTATAATTGCAAATTATAAGTTGAAGATCTGAACTTGTAATAGGTAAATACAGAACTTCGAATTGTTAATTTCAAACTAAGATTATAATTAATAACTTGAAGATCTGAACTTGTAATAGGTAAATACAGAACTTCGAATTGTTAATTTCAAACTAAGATTGTAATTAATAATTTGAAGATCTGAACTTGTAATAGTCAAATACATAACTTCAAATTGTTAAATACAAATTATTAGTGCAAATTATAACTTGAAGATCTGAACTTGTAATTGTCAAATACAGAACTTAGAATTGATAGCTTATAATTATAATTGCAAATTATAACTTGAAGAACTGAACTTGTAATAGTGAATTACAGAACTTCGAATTGTTAAATACAAATTATTAGTACAAATTATAACTTGAAGATCTGAACTAGTAATTGTCAAATACAGAACTTAAAATTGATAGCTTATAATTATAATCGCAAATTATAACTAGAAGATCTGAACTAGTAATAGGTAAATACAGAACTTCGAATTGTTAATTTCAAACTAAGATTGTAAATAATAATTTGAAGATCTGAACTTGTAATAGTCAAATATAGAACTTCGAATTGTTAAATACAAATTATTAGTGCAAATTATAACTTGAAAATCTGAACTTGTAATTGTCAAATACAGAACTTAAAATTGATAGCTTATAATTATAATTGCAAATTATAAGTTGAACATCTGAACTTGTAATAGGTAAATACAGAACTTCGAATTGTTAATTTCAAACTAAGATTGTAATTAATAATTTGAAGATCTGAACTTGTAATAGTAAAATACAGAACTTCGAATTGTTAAATACAAATTATTAGTGCAAATTATAACTTGAAGATCTGAAGTTGTAATTGTAAAATACAGAACTAAGAATTCATAACTTCAAATTATGATTGTAAATAATAATTAGAAGATCTGAACTTGTAATAGTCAAATACAGAACTTCGAATTGTTAAATACAAATTATTAGTGCAAATTATAACTTGAAGATCTGAACTTGTAATTGTCAAATACAGAACTTAGAATTCATAACTTCAAATTATGATTGCTAATTATAACTTGAAGATCTGAACTTGTAATAGTCAAATACAGAACTTAGAATTGGGAAATTCAAATTATGATTGCAAATTATAACTTGAAGATCTGAACTTGTAATAGTCAAATACAGAACTTAAAATTGATAGCTTATAATTATAATTGCAACTTATAACTTGAAGATCTGAATTTCTAGTAGGGAAATATAGAACTTCGAATTGTTTATTTCAAACTAAGATTGTAAATAATAATTTGAAGTTCTGAACTTGTAATAGTCAAATACAGAACTTCGAATTGTTAAATACAAATTATTAGTGCAAATTATAACTTGAAGATCTGAACTTGTAATTGTCAAATACAGAACTTAAAATTGATAGCTTATAATTATTATTGCAAATTATAAGTTGAAGATCTGAACTTGTAATAGGTAAATACAGAACTTCGAATTGTTAATTTCAAACTAAGATTGTAATAAATAATTTGAAGATCTGAACTTGTAATTGTCAAATACAGAACTTCAAATTGTTAAATACAAATTATTAGTGCAAATTATAACTTGAAGATCTGAACTTGTAATTGTCAAATACAGAACTTAGAATTGATAGCTTATAATTATAATTGCAAATTATAAGTTGAAGATCTGAACTTGTAATAGGTAAATACAGAACTTCGAATTGTTAATTTCAAACTAAGATTGTAATTAAAAATTTGAGGATCTGAACTTGTAATAGTCAAATACAGAACTTCGAATTGTTAAATACAAATTATTAGTGCAAATTATAACTTGAAGATCTTAACTTGTAATTGTCAAATACAGCACTTAGAATTCATAACTTCAAATTATGATTGCAAATTATAACTTGAAGATCTGAACTTGTAATTGTAAAATACAGAACTACGAATTTATAACTACAAATTATGATTGTAAATAATAATTAGAAGATCTGAACTTGTAATAGTCAAATACAGAACTTCGAATTGTTAAATACAAATTATTAGTGCAAATTATAACTTGAAGTTCTGAACTTGTAATTGTCAAATACAGAACTTAGAATTCATAACTTCAAATTATGATTGCTAATTATAACTTGAAGATCTGAACTTGTAATAGTCAAATACCGAACTTAGAATTGGGAAATTCAAATTATGATTGCAAATTATAACTTGAAGATCTGAACTTGTAATAGTCAAATACAGAACTTAAAATTGATAGCTTATAATTATAATTGCAAATTATAACTTGAAGATCTGAATTTGTAATAGGTAAATATAGAACTTCGAATTGTTAATTTCAAACTAAGATTGTAAATAATAATTTGAAGTTCTGAACTTGTAATAGTCAAATACAGAACTTCGAATTGTTAAATACAAATTATTAGTGCAAATTATAACTTGAAGATCTGAACTTGTAATTGTCAAATACAGAACTTAGAATTGATAGCTTATAATTATAATTGCAAATTATAAGTTGAAGATCTGAACTTGTAATAGGTAAATTCAGAACTTCGAATTGTTAATTTCAAACTAAGATTGTAATTAAAAATTTGAGGATCTGAACTTGTAATAGTCAAATACAGAACTTCGAATTGTTAAATACAAATTATTAGTGCAAATTATAACTTGAAGATCTTAACTTGTAATTGTCAAGTACAGCACTTAGAATTCAAAACTTCAAATTATGATTGCAAATTATAACTTGAAGATCTGAACTTGTAATTGTAAAATACAGAACTACGAATTTATAACTTCAAATTTTGATTGTAAATAATAATTAGAAGATCTGAACTTGTAATAGTCAAATACAGAACTTCGAATTGTTAAATACAAATTATTAGTGCAAATTATAACTTGAAGTTCTGAACTTGTAATTGTCAAATACAGAACTTAGAATTCATAACTTCAAATTATGATTGCTAATTATAACTTGAAGATCTGAACTTGTAATAGTCAAATACCGAACTAAGAATTGGGAAATTCAAATTATGATTGCAAATTATAACTTGAAGATCTGAACTTGTAATAGTCAAATACAGAACTTAAAATTGATAGCTTATAATTATAATTGCAAATTATAACTTGAAGATCTGAATTTGTAATAGGTAAATATAGAACTTCGAATTGTTAATTTCAAACTAAGATTGTAAATAATAATTTGAAGTTCTGAACTTGTAATAGTCAAATACAGAACTACGAATTGTTAAATACAAATTATTAGTGCAAATTATAACTTGAAGATCTGAACTTATAATTGTCAAATACAGAACTTAAAATTGATAGCTTATAATTATAATTGCAAATTATAAGGTGAAGATCTGAACTTGTAATAGGTAAATACAGAACTTCGAATTGTTAATTTCAAACTAAGATTGTAATTAATAATTTGAAGATCTGAACTTGTAATAGTCAAATACATAACTTCAAATTGTTAAATACAAATTATTAGTGCAAATTATAACTTGAAGATCTGAACTTGTAATTGTCAAATACAGAACTTAGAATTGATAGCTTATAATTATAATTGCAAATTATAACTTGATGAACTGAACTTGTAATAGTGAATTACAGAACTTAGATTTCTTAAATACTAATTATTATTTCAAATTATAACTTGAAGATCTGAACTTGTAATAAGTAAATACAGAACTTCGAATTGTTAATTTCAAACTAAGATTGTAAATAAAAATTTTAAAGACCTGAACTTGTAATAGTCAAATACAGAACTTCGAATTGTTAAATACAAATTATTAGTGCAAATTATAAATTGTAAATCTGAACTTGTAATAGTCAAATACCGAACTTCGAATTGTTAAATACAAATTATTAGTGCAAATTATAACTTGAAGATCTGAACTTGTAATTGTCAAATACAGAACTTAGAATTCATAACTTCAAATTATGATTGCTAATTATAACTTGAAGATCTGACCTTGTAATAGTCAAATACAGAACTTAGAATTGTGAAATTACAATTATGATTGCAAATTATAACTTGAAGATCCCGACTTGTAATAGTCAAATACAGAACTTAAAATTGATAGCTTATAATTATAATTGCTAATTATAACTTGAAGATCTGAATTTGTAATAACTAAATACAGAACTTCGAATTGTTAATTTCAAACTAAGATTGTAAATAATAATTTGAAGATCTGAACTTGTAATAGTCAAATACAGAACTTCGAATTGTTAAATACAAATTATTAGTGCAAATTATAACATGAAGATCTGAACATGTAATTGTCAAATACAGAACTTAAAATTGATAGCTTATAATTATAATTGCAAATTATAAGTTGAAGATCTGAACTTGTAATAGGTAAATACAGAACTTCGAATTGTTAATTTCAAACTAAGATTGTAATTAATAATTTGAAGATCTGAACTTGTAATAGTCAAATACAGAACTTCGAATTGTTAAATACAAATTATTAGTGCAAATTATAACTTGAAGATCTGAACTTGTAATTATCAAATACAGCACTTGGAATTCATAACTTCAAATTATGATTGCAAATTATAACTTGAAGATCTGAACTTGTAATTGTCAAATACAGAACTTAGAATTCATAACTTCAAATTATGATTGTAAATAATAATTAGAAGATCTGAACTTGTAATAGTCAAATACAGAACTTCAAATTGTTAAATTCAAATTATTAGTGCAAATTATAACTTGAAGATCTTAACTTGTAATTGTCAAATACAGCACTTAGAATTCATAACTTCAAATTATGATTGCAAATTATAACTTGAAGATCTGAACTTGTAATTGTAAAATACAGAACTACGAATTCATAACTTCAAATTATGAATGTAAATAATAATTAGAAGATCTGAACTTGTAATAGTCAAATACAGAACTTCGAATTGTTAAATACAAATTATTAGTGCAAATTATAACTTGAAGTTCTGAACTTGTAATTGTCAAATACAGTACTTAGAATTCATAACTTCAAATTATGATTGCTAATTATAACTTGAAGATCTGAACTTGTAATAGTCAAATACAGAACTAAGAATTGGGAAATTCAAATTATGATTGCAAATTATAACTTGAAGATCTGAACTTGTAATAGTCAAATACAGAACTTAAAATTGATTGCTTATAATTATAATTGCAAATTATAACTTGAAGATCTGAATTTGTAATAGGTAAATATAGGACTTCGAATTGTTAATTTCAAACTAAGATTGTAATTAATAATTTGAAGATCTGAACTTGTAATAGTCAAATACAGAACTTCGAATTGTTAAATACAAATTATTAGTGCAAATTATAACTTGAAGATCTGAACTTGTAATTGTCAAATACAGAACTTCGAATTGTTAAATACAAATTATTAGTGCAAATTATAACTTGAAGATCTGAACTTGTAATTGTCAAATACAGAACTTAAAATTGATAGCTTATAATTATAATTGCAAATTATAAGTTGAAGATCTGAACTTGTAATAGGTAAATACAGAACTTCGAATTGTTAATTTCAAACTAAGATTATAATTAATAACTTGAAGATCTGAACTTGTAATAGGTAAATACAGAACTTCGAATTGTTAATTTCAAACTAAGATTGTAATTAATAATTTGAAGATCTGAACTTGTAATAGTCAAATACATAACTTCAAATTGTTAAATACAAATTATTAGTGCAAATTATAACTTGAAGATCTGAACTTGTAATTGTCAAATACAGAACTTAGAATTGATAGCTTATAATTATAATTGCAAATTATAACTTGAAGAACTGAACTTGTAATAGTGAATTACAGAACTTCGAATTGTTAAATACAAATTATTAGTACAAATTATAACTTGAAGATCTGAACTAGTAATTGTCAAATACAGAACTTAAAATTGATAGCTTATAATTATAATCGCAAATTATAACTAGAAGATCTGAACTAGTAATAGGTAAATACAGAACTTCGAATTGTTAATTTCAAACTAAGATTGTAAATAATAATTTGAAGATCTGAACTTGTAATAGTCAAATACAGAACTTCGAATTGTTAAATACAAATTATTAGTGCAAATTATAACTTGAAAATCTGAACTTGTAATTGTCAAATACAGAACTTAAAATTGATAGCTTATAATTATAATTGCAAATTATAAGTTGAACATCTGAACTTGTAATAGGTAAATACAGAACTTCGAATTGTTAATTTCAAACTAAGATTGTAATTAATAATTTGAAGATCTGAACTTGTAATAGTAAAATACAGAACTTCGAATTGTTAAATACAAATTATTAGTGCAAATTATAACTTGAAGATCTGAAGTTGTAATTGTAAAATACAGAACTAAGAATTCATAACTTCAAATTATGATTGTAAATAATAATTAGAAGATCTGAACTTGTAATAGTCAAATACAGAACTTCGAATTGTTAAATACAAATTATTAGTGCAAATTATAACTTGAAGATCTGAACTTGTAATTGTCAAATACAGAACTTAGAATTCATAACTTCAAATTATGATTGCTAATTATAACTTGAAGATCTGAACTTGTAATAGTCAAATACAGAACTTAGAATTGGGAAATTCAAATTATGATTGCAAATTATAACTTGAAGATCTGAACTTGTAATAGTCAAATACAGAACTTAAAATTGATAGCTTATAATTATAATTGCAACTTATAACTTGAAGATCTGAATTTCTAGTAGGGAAATATAGAACTTCGAATTGTTTATTTCAAACTAAGATTGTAAATAATAATTTGAAGTTCTGAACTTGTAATAGTCAAATACAGAACTTCGAATTGTTAAATACAAATTATTAGTGCAAATTATAACTTGAAGATCTGAACTTGTAATTGTCAAATACAGAACTTAAAATTGATAGCTTATAATTATTATTGCAAATTATAAGTTGAAGATCTGAACTTGTAATAGGTAAATACAGAACTTCGAATTGTTAATTTCAAACTAAGATTGTAATAAATAATTTGAAGATCTGAACTTGTAATTGTCAAATACAGAACTTCAAATTGTTAAATACAAATTATTAGTGCAAATTATAACTTGAAGATCTGAACTTGTAATTGTCAAATACAGAACTTAGAATTGATAGCTTATAATTATAATTGCAAATTATAAGTTGAAGATCTGAACTTGTAATAGGTAAATACAGAACTTCGAATTGTTAATTTCAAACTAAGATTGTAATTAAAAATTTGAGGATCTGAACTTGTAATAGTCAAATACAGAACTTCGAATTGTTAAATACAAATTATTAGTGCAAATTATAACTTGAAGATCTTAACTTGTAATTGTCAAATACAGCACTTAGAATTCATAACTTCAAATTATGATTGCAAATTATAACTTGAAGATCTGAACTTGTAATTGTAAAATACAGAACTACGAATTTATAACTTCAAATTATGATTGTAAATAATAATTAGAAGATCTGAACTTGTAATAGTCAAATACAGAACTTCGAATTGTTAAATACAAATTATTAGTGCAAATTATAACTTGAAGTTCTGAACTTGTAATTGTCAAATACAGAACTTAGAATTCATAACTTCAAATTATGATTGCTAATTATAACTTGAAGATCTGAACTTGTAATAGTCAAATACCGAACTTAGAATTGGGAAATTCAAATTATGATTGCAAATTATAACTTGAAGATCTGAACTTGTAATAGTCAAATACAGAACTTAAAATTGATAGCTTATAATTATAATTGCAAATTATAACTTGAAGATCTGAATTTGTAATAGGTAAATATAGAACTTCGAATTGTTAATTTCAAACTAAGATTGTAAATAATAATTTGAAGTTCTGAACTTGTAATAGTCAAATACAGAACTTCGAATTGTTAAATACAAATTATTAGTGCAAATTATAACTTGAAGATCTGAACTTGTAATTGTCAAATACAGAACTTAGAATTGATAGCTTATAATTATAATTGCAAATTATAAGTTGAAGATCTGAACTTGTAATAGGTAAATACAGAACTTCGAATTGTTAATTTCAAACTAAGATTGTAATTAATAATTTGAAGATCTGAACTTGTAATAGTCAAATACAGAACTTCGAATTGTTAAATACAAATTATTAGTGCAAATTATAACTTGAAGATCTGAACTAGTAATTATCAAATACAGCACTTGGAATTCATAACTTCAAATTATGATTGCAAATTATAACTTGAAGATCTGAACTTGTAATTGTCAAATACAGAACTTAGAATTCATAACTTCAAATTATGATTGTAAATAATAATTAGAAGATCTGAACTTGTAATAGTCAAATACAGAACTTCAAATTGTTAAATTCAAATTATTAGTGCAAATTATAACTTGAACATCTTAACTTGTAATTGTCAAATACAGCACTTAGAATTCATAACTTCAAATTATGATTGCAAATTATAACTTGAAGATCTGAACTTGTAATTGTAAAATACAGAACTACGAATTCATAACTTCAAATTATGAATGTAAATAATAATTAGAAGATCTGAACTTGTAATAGTCAAATACAGAACTTCGAATTGTTAAATACAAATTATTAGTGCAAATTATAACTTGAAGTTCTGAACTTGTAATTGTCAAATACAGTACTTAGAATTCATAACTTCAAATTATGATTGCTAATTATAACTTGAAGATCTGAACTTGTAATAGTCAAATACAGAACTAAGAATTGGGAAATTCAAATTATGATTGCAAATTATAACTTGAAGATCTGAACTTGTAATAGTCAAATACAGAACTTAAAATTGATTGCTTATAATTATAATTGCAAATTATAACTTGAAGATCTGAATTTGTAATAGGTAAATATAGGACTTCGAATTGTTAATTTCAAACTAAGATTGTAATTAATAATTTGAAGATCTGAACTTGTAATAGTCAAATACAGAACTTCGAATTGTTAAATGCAAATTATTAGTGCAAATTATAACTTGAAGATCTGAACTTGTAATTATCAAATACAGCACTTGGAATTCATAACTTCAAATTATGATTGCAAATTATAACTTGAAGATCTGAACTTGTAATTGTCAAATACAGAACTTAGAATTCATAACTTCAAATTATGATTGTAAATAATAATTAGAAGATCTGAACTTGTAATAGTCAAATACAGAACTTAGAATTGGGAAATTCAAATTATGATTGCAAATTATAACTTGAAGATCTGAACTTGTAATAGTCAAATACAGAACATAAAATTGATAGCTTATAATTATAATTGCAAATTATAACTTGAAGAACTGAACTTGTAATAGTGAATTACAGAACTTAGATTTGTTAAATACTAATTATTATTTCAAATTATAACTTGAAGATCTGAACTTGTAATAAGTAAATACAGAACTTCGAATTGTTAATTTCAAACTAAGATTGTAAATAAAAATTTTAAAGACCTGAACTTGTAATAGTCAAATACAGAACTTCGAATTGTTAAATACAAATTATTAGTGCAAATTATAAATTGTAAATCTGAACATGTAATAGTCAAATACAGAACTTCGAATTGTTAAATACAAATTATTAGTGCAAATTATAACTTGAAAATCTGAACTTGTAATTGTCAAATACAGAACTTAGAATTCATAACTTCAAATTATGATTGCTAATTATAACTTGAAGATCTGACCTTGTAATAGTCAAATACAGAACTTAGAATTGTGAAATTACAATTATGATTGCAAATTATAACTTGAAGATCCCGACTTGTAATAGTCAAATACAGAACTTAAAATTGATAGCTTATAATTATAATTGCTAATTATAACTTGAAGATCTGAATTTGTAATAACTAAATACAGAACTTCGAATTGTTAATTTCAAACTAAGATTGTAAATAATAATTTGAAGATCTGAACTTGTAATAGTCAAATACAGAACTTCGAATTGTTAAATACAAATTATTAGTGCAAATTATAACATGAAGATCTGAACATGTAATTGTCAAATACAGAACTTAAAATTGATAGCTTATAATTATAATTGCAAATTATAAGTTGAAGATCTGAACTTGTAATAGGTAAATACAGAACTTCGAATTGTTAATTTCAAACTAAGATTGTAATTAATAATTTGAAGATCTGAACTTGTAATAGTCAAATACAGAACTTCGAATTGTTAAATACAAATTATTAGTGCAAATTATAACTAGAAGATCTGAACTTGTAATTATCAAATACAGCACTTGGAATTCATAACTTCAAATTATGATTGCAAATTATAACTTGAAGATCTGAACTTGTAATTGTCAAATACAGAACTTAGAATTGATAACTTCTAATTATGATTGTAAATAATAAGTAGAAGATCTGAACTAGTAATAGTCAAATACAGAACTTCGAATTGTTAAATACAAATTATTAGTGCAAATTATAACTTGAAGATCTGAACTTGTCATTGTCAAATACAGAAGTTAACATTGATAGCTTATAATTATAATTGCAAATTATAACTTGAAGATCTGAACATGTAATAAATAATTACAGAACTTAGATTTGTTAAATCCTAATTATTATTTCTAATTATAACTTGAAGATCTGAACTTGTAATTGTCAAATACAGAACTTAGAATTCATAACTTCAAATTATGATTGCTAATTATAACTCGAAGATCTGAACTTGTAATTGTCAAATTCAGAACTTAAAATTGATAGCTTATAATTATAATTGCAAATTATAACTTGAAGATCTGAATTTGTAATAGGTAAATACAGAACTCGAATTGTTAATTTCAAACTAAGACTGTAAATAATAATTTGAAGATCTGAACTTGTAATAGTCAAATACAGAACTACTAATTGTTAAATACAAATTATTAGTGCAAATTATATCTTGAAGATCTGAACTTGTAATTGTCAAATACAGAACTTAAAATTGAGAGCTTATAATTATAATTGCAAATTATAAGTTGAAGATCTTAACTTGAAATAGGTAAATACAGAACTTCGAATTGTTAATTGCAACTAAAATTGTAATTAATAATTTGAAGATCTGAACTTGTAATAGTCAAATACAGAACTACGAATTGTTAAATACAAATTATTAGTGCAAATTATAACTTGAAGATCTGAACTTGTAATTGTCAAATACAGCACTTAGAATTCATAACTACAAATTATGATTGCAAATTATAACTTGAAGATCTGAACTTGTAATAGTCAAATACAGAACTTAGAATTGATAGATTATAATTATAATTGCAAATTATAACTTGAAGATCTGAACTTGTAATAGGTAAATACAGAACTTCGAATTGTTAATTTCAAACTAAGATTGTAAATAATAATTTGAAGAGCTGAACTTGTAATAGTCAAATACAAAACTTCGAATTGTTAAATACAAATTATTAGTGCAAATTATAACTTTAAGATCTGAACTTGTAATTGTCAAATACAGGACTTAGAATTCATAACTTCTAATTATGATTGTAAATAATAATTAGAAGATCTGAACTAGTAATAGTCAAATACAGAACTTCGAATTGTTAATTTCAAACTAAGACTGTAAATAATAATTTGAAGATCTGAACTTGTAATAGTAAAATACAGAACTACTAATTGTTAAATACAAATTATTAGTGCAAATTATATCTTGAAGATCTGAACTTGTAATTGTCAAATACAGAACTTAAAATTGAGAGCTTATAATTATAATTGCAAATTATAAGTTGAAGATCTGAACTTGAAATAGGTAAATACAGAACTTCGAATTGTTAATTGCAACTAAAATTGTAATTAATAATTTGAAGATCTGAACTTGTAATAGTCAAATACAGGACTACGAATTGTTAAATACAAATTATTAGTGCAAATTATAACTTGTAGATCTGAACTTGTAATTGTCAAATACTGCACTTAGAATTCATAACTACAAATTATGATTGCAAATTATAACTTGAAGATCTGAACTTGTAATAGTCAAATACAGAACTTAGAATTGATAGCTTATAATTATAATTGCAAATTATAACTTGAAGATCTGAACTTGTAATAGGTAAATACAGAACTTCGAATTGTTAATTTCAAACTAAGATTGTAAATAATAATTTGAAGAGCTGAACTTGTAATAGTCAAATACAGAACTTCGAATTGTTAAATACAAATTATTAGTGCAAATTATAACTTTAAGATCTGCACTTGTAATTGTCAAATAGAGAACTTAAAATTGATAGCTTATAATTATAATTGCAAATTATAAGTAGAAGATCTGAACTTGTAATAGGTAAATACAGAATTTCGAATTGTTAATTTCAAACTAAGATTGTAATTAATAATTTGAAGATCTGAACTTGTATTAGTCAAATACAGAACTTCGAATTGTTAAATACAAATTATTAGTGCAAATTATAACTTGAAGATCTGAACTTGTAATTGTCAAATACAGAACTTAGAATTCATAACTTCAAATTATGATTGCAAATTATAACTTGAAGATCTGAACTTGTATTAGTCAAATACAGAACTTAGAATTGTAAAATGCAAATTATGATTGCTAATTATAACTTGAAGATCTGAACTTGTAATAGTCAAATACAGAACTTAATATTGATAGCTTATAATTATAATTGCAAATTATAACTTGAAGATCTGAATTTGTAATAGGTAAATACAGAACTTCGAATTGTTAATTTCAAACTAAGATTGTAAATAATAATTTGAAGATCTGAACTTGTAATAGTCAAATACAGAACTTCGAATTGTTAAATACAAATTATTAGTGCAAATTATAACATGAAGATCTGAACATGTAATTGTCAAATACAGAACTTAAAATTGATAGCTTATAATTATAATTGCAAATTATAAGTTGAAGATCTGAACTTGTAATAGGTAAATACAGAACTTCGAATTGTTAATTTCAAACTAAGATTGTAATTAATAATTTGAAGATCTGAACTTGTAATAGTCAAATACAGAACTTCGAATTGTTAAATACAAATTATTAGTTCAAATAATAACTTGAAGATCTGAACTTGTAATTGTCAAATACAGAACCTAAAATTGATATCTTATAATTATAATTGCAAATTATAAGTTGAAGATCTGAACTTGTAATAGGTAAATACAGAACTTCTAATTGTTAATTTCCAACTAAGATTGTAATTAATAGTTTGAAGATCTGAACTTGTAATAGTCAAATTCAGAACTTAGAATCCATAACTTCAAATTATGATTGCACATTATAACTTGAAGATCTGAACTTGTAATAGTCAAATACAGAACTTAGAATTGATAGATTATAATTATAATTGCAAATTATAACTTGAAGATCTGAACTTGTAATAGGTAAATACAGAACTTCGAATTGTTAATTTCAAACTAAGATTGTAAATAATAATTTGAAGAGCTGAACTTGTAATAGTCAAATACAAAACTTCGAATTGTTAAATACAAATTATTAGTGCAAATTATAACTTTAAGATCTGAACTTGTAATTGTCAAATACAGGACTTAGAATTCATAACTTCTAATTATGATTGTAAATAATAATTAGAAGATCTGAACTAGTAATAGTCAAATACAGAACTTCGAATTGTTAATTTCAAACTAAGACTGTAAATAATAATTTGAAGATCTGAAATTGTAATAGTAAAATACAGAACTACTAATTGTTAAATACAAATTATTAGTGCAAATTATATCTTGAAGATCTGAACTTGTAATTGTCAAATACAGAACTTAAAATTGAGAGCTTATAATTATAATTGCAAATTATAAGTTGAAGATCTGAACTTGAAATAGGTAAATACAGAACTTCGAATTGTTAATTGCAACTAAAATTGTAATTAATAATTTGAAGATCTGAACTTGTAATAGTCAAATACAGGACTACGAATTGTTAAATACAAATTATTAGTGCAAATTATAACTTGTAGATCTGAACTTGTAATTGTCAAATACAGCACTTAGAATTCATAACTACAAATTATGATTGCAAATTATAACTTGAAGATCTGAACTTGTAATAGTCAAATACAGAACTTAGAATTGATAGCTTATAATTATAATTGCAAATTATAACTTGAAGATCTGAACTTGTAATAGGTAAATACAGAACTTCGAATTGTTAATTTCAAACTAAGATTGTAAATAATAATTTGAAGAGCTGAACTTGTAATAGTCAAATACAGAACTTCGAATTGTTAAATACAAATTATTAGTGCAAATTATAACTTTAAGATCTGCACTTGTAATTGTCAAATAGAGAACTTAAAATTGATAGCTTATAATTATAATTGCAAATTATAAGTAGAAGATCTGAACTTGTAATAGGTAAATACAGAACTTCGAATTGTTAATTTCAAACTAAGATTGTAATTAATAATTTGAAGATCTGAACTTGTATTAGTCAAATACAGAACTTCGAATTGTTAAATACAAATTATTAGTGCATATTATAACTTGAAGATCTGAACTTGTAATTGTCAAATACAGAACTTAGAATTCATAACTTCAAATTATGATTGCAAATTATAACTTGAAGATCTGAACTTGTATTAGTCAAATACAGAACTTAGAATTGTAAAATGCAAATTATGATTGCTAATTATAACTTGAAGATCTGAACTTGTAATAGTCAAATACAGAACTTAATATTGATAGCTTATAATTATAATTGCAAATTATAACTTGAAGATCTGAATTTGTAATAGGTAAATACAGAACTTCGAATTGTTAATTTCAAACTAAGATTGTAAATAATAATTTGAAGATCTGAACTTGTAATAGTCAAATACAGAACTTCGAATTGTTAAATACAAATTATTAGTGAAAATTATAACATGAAGATCTGAACATGTAATTGTCAAATACAGAACTTAAAATTGATAGCTTATAATTATAATTGCAAATTATAAGTTGAAGATCTGAACTTGTAATAGGTAAATACAGAACTTCGAATTGTTAATTTCAAACTAAGATTGTAATTAATAATTTGAAGATCTGAACTTGTAATAGTCAAATACAGAACTTCGAATTGTTAAATACAAATTATTAGTTCAAATAATAACTTGAAGATCTGAACTTGTAATTGTCAAATACAGAACCTAAAATTGATATCTTATAATTATAATTGCAAATTATAAGTTGAAGATCTGAACTTGTAATAGGTAAATACAGAACTTCTAATTGTTAATTTCCAACTAAGATTGTAATTAATAGTTTGAAGATCTGAACTTGTAATAGTCAAATTCAGAACTTAGAATCCATAACTTCAAATTATGATTGCAAATTATAACTTGAAGATCTGAACTTGTAATTGTAAAATACAGAACTAAGAATTCATAACTTCAAATTATGATTGTAAATAATAATTAGAAGATCTGAACTTGTAATAGTCAAAGACAGAACTACGAATTGTTAAATACAAATTATTAGTTCAAATTATAACTTGAAGATATGAACTTGTAATTGTCAAATACAGAACTTAGAATTCATAACTTCAAATTATGATTGCTAATTATAACTTGAAGATCTGAACTTGTAATAGTCAAATACAGAACTTAGAATTGGGAAAATCAAATTATAATTGCAAATTATAACTTGAAGATCTGAATTTGTAATAGGTAAATACAGAACTTCGAATTGTTAATTTCAAACTAAGATTGTAAATAATAATTTGAAGATCTGAACTTGTAATAGTCAAATACAGAACTTCGAATTGTTAAATACAAATTATTAGTGCAAATTATAACTTGAAGATCTGAACTTGTAATTGTCAAATACAGAACTTAAAATTGATAGCTTATAATTATAATTGCAAATTATAACTTGTAGATCTGAATTTGTAATAGGTAAATACAGAACTTCGAATTGTTAATTTCAAACTAAGATTGTAAATAATAATTTGAAGATCTGAACTTGTAATAGTCAAATACAGAACTTCGAATTGTTAAATACAAATTATTAGTGCAAATTATAACTTGTAGATCTGAACTTGTAATTATCAAATACAGCACTTAGAATTCATAACTACAAATTATGATTGCAAATTATAACTTGAAGATCTGAACTTGTAATAGTCAAATACAGAACTTATAATTGATAGCTTATAATTATAATTGCAAATTATAACTTGAAGATCTGAACTTGTAATAGGTAAATACAGAACTTCGAATTGTTAATTTAAAACTAAGATTGTAAATAATAATTTGAAGAGCTGAACTTGTAATAGTCAAATACAGAACTTCGAATTGTTAAATACAAATTATTAGTGCAAATTATAACTTTAAGATCTGAACTTGTAATTGTCAAATAGAGAACTTAAAATTGATAGCTTATAATTATAATTGCAAATTATAAGTAGAAGATCTGAACTTTTAATAGGTAAATACAGAACTTCGAATTGTTAATTTCAAACTAAGATTGTAATTAATAATTTGAAGATCTGAACTTGTATTAGTCAAATACAGAACTTCGAATTGTTAAATACAAATTATTAGTGCAAATTATGACTTGAAGATCTGAACTTGTAATTGTCAAATACAGAACTTAGAATTCATAACTTCAAATTATGATTGCAAATTATAACTTGAAGATCTGAACTTGTATTAGTCAAATACAGAACTTAGAATTGTAAAATGCAAATTATGATTGCTAATTATAACTTGAAGATCTGAACTTGTAATAGTCAAATACAGAACTTAATATTGATAGCTTATAATTATAATTGCAAATTATAACTTTGTAGATCTGAATTTGTAATAGGTAAATACAGAACTTCGAATTGTTAATTTCAAACTAAGATTGTAAATAATAATTTGAAGATCTGAACTTGTAATAGTCAAATACAGAACTTCGAATTGTTAAATACAAATTATTAGTGCAAATTATAACATGAAGATCTGAACATGTAATTGTCAAATACAGAACTTAAAATTGATAGCTTATAATTATAATTGCAAATTATAAGTTGAAGATCTGAACTTGTAATAGGTAAATACAGAACTTCGAATTGTTAATTTCAAACTAAGATTGTAATTAATAATTTGAAGATCTGAACTTGTAATAGTCAAATACAGAACTTCGAATTGTTAAATACAAATTATTAGTTCAAATAATAACTTGAAGATCTGAACTTGTAATTGTCAAATACAGAACCTAAAATTGATATCTTATAATTATAATTGCAAATTATAAGTTGAAGATCTGAACTTGTAATAGGTAAATACAGAACTTCTAATTGTTAATTTCCAACTAAGATTGTAATTAATAGTTTGAAGATCTGAACTTGTAATAGTCAAATTCAGAACTTAGAATCCATAACTTCAAATTATGATTGCAAATTATAACTTGAAGATCTGAACTTGTAATTGTAAAATACAGAACTAAGAATTCATAACTTCAAATTATGATTGTAAATAATAATTAGAAGATCTGAACTTGTAATAGTCAAATACAGAACTACGAATTGTTAAATACAAATTATTAGTTCAAATTATAACTTGAAGATCTGAACTTGTAATTGTCAAATACAGAACTTAGAATTCATAACTTCAAATTATGATTGCAAATTATAACTTGCAGATCTGAACTTGTAATAGTCAAATACAGAACTTAAAATTGATAGCTTATAATTATAATTGCAAATTATAACTTGAAGATCTGAATTTGTAATAGGTAAATACAGAACTTCGAATTGTTAATTTCAAACTAAGATTGTAAATAATAATTTGAAGATCTGAACTTGTAATAGTCAAATACAGAACTTCGAATTTTTAAATACAAATTATTAGTGCAAATTATAACTTGAAGATCTGAACTTGTAATTGTCAAATACAGAACTTAAAATTGATAGCTTATAATTATAATTGCAAATTATAACTTGTAGATCTGAATTTGTAATAGGTAAATACAGAACTTCGAATTGTTAATTTCAAACTAAGATTGTAAATAATAATTTGTAGATCTGAACTTGTAATAGTCAAATACAGAACTTCTAATTGTTAAATACAAATTATTAGTGCAAATTATAAATTGAAGATCTGAACTTGTAATTGTCAAATAGAGAACTTAAAATTGATAGCTTATAATTATAATTGCAAATTATAAGTTGAAGATCTGAACTTGTAATAGATAAATACAGAACTTCGAATTGTTAATTTCAAACTAAGATTGTAATTAATAATTTGAAGATCTGAACTTGTAATAGTCAAATACAGATCTTCGAATTGTTAAATACAAATTTTAGTGCAAATTATAACTTGAAGATCTGAACTTGTAATTATCAAATACAGAACTTAGAATTGATAGCTTATAATTATAATTGCAAATTATAACTTGAAGATCTGAGCATGTAATTGTGAATTACAGAACTTAGCTTTGTTAAATACTAATTATTATTTCGAATTATAACTTGAAGATCTGAACTTGTAATTGTCAAATACAGAACTTAAAGTTGATAGCTTATAATTATAATTGCAAATTATAACTTGAAGATCTGAACTTGTAATAGGTAAATACAGAACTTCGAATTGTTAATTTCAAACTAAGATTGTAAATAATAAATTGGAGATCTGAACTTGTAATAGTCAAATACAGAACTTCGAATTGTTAAATACAAATTATTAGTGCAAATTATAACTTGAAGATCTGAACTTGTAATTGTCAAATACAGAACTTAAAATTGATAGCTTATAATTATAATTGCAAATTATAACTTGTAGATCTGAATTTGTAATAGGTAAATACAGAACTTCGAATTGTTAATTTCAAACTAAGATTGTAAATAATAATTTGAAGATCTGAACTTGTAATAGTCAAATACAGAACTTCGAATTGTTAAATACAAATTATTAGTTCAAATAATAACTTGAAGATCTGAACTTGTAATTGTCTAATGCAGAACTTAGAATTGATAGCTTAAAATTATAATTGCAAATTATAACTTGAAAATCTGAACTTGTAATAGTGAATTACCGAACTTCGAATTGTTAAATACAAATTATTAGTACAAATTATAACTTGAAGATCTGAACTTGTAATTGTAAAATACAGAACTAAGAATTCATAACTTCAAATTATGATTGTAAATAATAATTAGCAGATCTGAACTTGTAATAGTCAAATACAGAACTACGAATTGTTAAATACAAATTATTAGTTCAAATTATAACTTGAAGATCTGAACTTGTAATTGTCAAATACAGAACTTAGAATTCATAACTTCAAATTATGATTGCTAATTATAACTTGAAGATCTGAACTTGTAATAGTCAAATACAGAACTTAGAATTGGGAAAATCAAATTATGATTGCAAATTATAACTTGCAGATCTGAACTTGTAATAGTCAAATACAGAACTTAAAATTGATAGCTTATAATTATAATTGCAAATTATAACTTGAAGATCTGAATTTGTAATAGGTAAATACAGAACTTCGAATTGTTAATTTCAAACTAAGATTGTAAATAATAATTTGAAGATCTGAACTTGTAATAGTCAAATACAGAACTTCGAATTGTTAAATACAAATTATTAGTGCAAATTATAACTTGAAGATCTGAACTTGTAATTGTCAAATACAGAACTTAGAATTGATAGCTTATAATTATAATTGCAAATTATAACTTGAAGATCTGAGCATGTAATTGTGAATTACAGAACTTAGCTTTGTTAAATACTAATTATTATTTCAAATTATAACTTGAAGATCTGAACTTGTAATTGTCAAATACAGAACTTAAAGTTGATAGCTTATAATTATAATTGCAAATTATAACTTGAAGATCTGAACCTGTAATAGGTAAATACAGAACTTCAAATTGTTAATTTCAAACTAAGATTGTAATTAAAAATTTGAAGATCTGAACTTGTAATGGTCAAATATAGAACTTCGAATTGTTAAATACAAATTATTAGTGCAAATTATAACTTGAAGATCTGAATTTGTAATTGGCAAATACAGCACTTAGAATTCATAACTTCAAATTATGATTGCAAATTATAACTTGAAGATCTGAACTTGTAATTGTCAAATACAGAACTTTGAATTCATAACTTCTAATTATGATTGTAAATAATAATTAGAAGATCTGAACTAGTAATAGTCAAATACAGAACTTCGAATTGTTAAATACAAATTATTAGTGCAAATTATAACTTGAAGATCTGAACTTGTCATTTTCAAATACAGAAGTTAACATTGATAGCTTATAATTATAATTGCAAATTATAACTTGCAGATCTGAACATGTAATAGTGAATTACAGAACTTAGATTTGTTAAATCCTAATTATTATTTCTAATTATAACTTGAAGATCTAAACTTGTAATTGTCAAATACAGAACTTAAAATTGATAGCTTATAATTATAATTGCAAATTATAACTTGAAGATCTGAAATTGTAATAGGTAAATACAGAACTTTGAATTGTTAATTTCAAACTAAGATTGTAAATAATAATTTGAAGATCTGAACTTGTAATAGTGAATTACAGAACTTAGATTTGTTAAATACTAATTATTATATCAAATTATAACTTGAAGATCTGAACTTGTAATTGTCAAATACAGAACTTAAAATTGATAGCTTATAATTATAATTGAAAATTATAACTTGAAGATCGGAACATGAAATAGGTAAATACAGAACTTCGAATTGTTAATTTGAAACTAAGATTGTAATTATTAATTTGAAAATCTGAACTTGTAATAGTCAAATGCAGACCTTCGAATTGTTAAATACAAATTATTAGTGTAAATTATAACTTGAAGATCTGAACTTGTAATTGTCAAATACAGAATTTAAAATTGATAGCTTATAATTATAATTGCAAATTATAACTTGAAGATTTGAATTTGTAATAGGTAAATACAGAACTTCGAATTGTTAATTTCAAACTAAGACTGTAAATAATAATTTGAAGATCTGAACTTGTGATAGTCAAATACAGAACTACTAATTGTTAAATACCAATTATTAGTGCAAATTATATCTTGAAGATCTGAACTTGTAATTGTCAAATCCAGAACTTAAAATTGAGAGCTTATAATTATAATTGCAAATTATAAGTTGAAGATCTGCACTTGTTATAGGTAAATACAGAACTTCTAATTGTTAATTTCAAACTAAGATTGTAATTAATAATTTGAAGATCTGAACTTGTAATAGTCAAATATAGAACTTCGAATTGTTAAATACAAATTATTAGTGCAAATTATAACTTGAAGATCCGAATTTGTAATTGTCAAATACAGCACTTAGAATTCATAACTTCTAATTATGATTGCAAATTATAACTTGAAGATCTGAACTTGTAATTGTCAAATACAGAACTTAGAATTGATAACTTCTAATTATGATTGTAAATAATAAGTAGAAGATCTGAACTAGTAATAGTCAAATACAGAACTTCGAATTGTTAAATACAAATTATTAGTGCAAATTATAACTTGAAGATCTGAACTTGTCATTGTCAAATACAGAAGTTAACATTGATAGCTTATAATTATAATTGCAAATTATAACTTGAAGATCTGAACATGTAATAAAGAATTACAGAACTTAGATTTGTTAAATCCTAATTATTATTTCTAATTATAACTTGAAGATCTGAACTTGTAATTGTCAAATACAGAACTTAGAATTCATAACTTCTAATTATGATTGCTAATTATAACTCGAAGATCTGAACTTGTAATTGTCAAATTCAGAACTTAAAATTGATAGCTTATAATTTTAATTGCAAATTATAACTTGAAGATCTGAATTTGTAATAGGTAAATACAGAACTCGAATTGTTAATTTCAAACTAAGACTGTAAATAATAATTTGAAGATCTGAACTTGTAATAGTCAAATACAGAACTACTAATTGTTAAATACAAATTATTAGTGCAAATTATATCTTAAAGATCTGAACTTGTAATTGTCAAATACAGAACTTAAAATTGAGAGCTTATAATTATAATTGCAAATTATAAGTTGAAGATCTTAACTTGAAATAGGTAAATACAGAACTTCGAATTGTTAATTGCAACTAAAATTGTAATTAATAATTTGAAGATCTGAACTTGTAATAGTCAAATACAGCACTTAGAATTCATAACTACAAATTATGATTGCAAATTATAACTTGAAGATCTGAACTTGTAATAGTCAAATACAGAACTTAGAATTGATAGATTATAATTATAATTGCAAATTATAACTTGAAGATCTGAACTTGTAATAGGTAAATACAGAACTTCGAATTGTTAATTTCAAACTAAGATTGTAAATAATAATTTGAAGAGCTGAACTTGTAATAGTCAAATACAGAACTTCGAATTGTTAAATACAAATTATTAGTGCAAATTATAACTTTAAGATCTGAACTTGTAATTGTCAAATACAGGACTTAGAATTCATAACTTCTAATTATGATTGTAAATAATAATTAGAAGATCTGAACTAGTAATAGTCAAATACAGAACTTCGAATTGTTAATTTCAAACTAAGACTGTAAATAATAATTTGAAGATCTAAACTTGTAATAGTAAAATACAGAACTACTAATTGTTAAATACAAATTATTAGTGCAAATTATATCTTGAAGATCTGAACTTGTAATTGTCAAATACAGAACTTAAAATTGAGAGCTTATAATTATAATTGCAAATTATAAGTTGAAGATCTGAACTTGAAATAGGTAAATACAGAACTTCGAATTGTTAATTGCAACTAAAATTGTAATTAATAATTTGAAGATCTGAACTTGTAATAGTCAAATACAGGACTACGAATTGTTAAATACAAATTATTAGTTCAAATAATAACTTGAAGATCTGAACTTGTAATTGTCTAATGCAGAACTTAGAATTGATAGCTTAAAATTATAATTGCAAATTATAACTTGAAAATCTGAACTTGTAATAGTGAATTACCGAACTTCGAATTGTTAAATACAAATTATTAGTACAAATTATAACTTGAAGATCTGAACTTGTAATTGTAAAATACAGAACTAAGAATTCATAACTTCAAATTATGATTGTAAATAATAATTAGCAGATCTGAACTTGTAATAGTCAAATACAGAACTACGAATTGTTAAATACAAATTATTAGTTCAAATTATAACTTGAAGATCTGAACTTGTAATTGTCAAATACAGAACTTAGAATTCATAACTTCAAATTATGATTGCTAATTATAACTTGAAGATCTGAACTTGTAATAGTCAAATACAGAACTTAGAATTGGGAAAATCAAATTATGATTGCAAATTATAACTTGCAGATCTGAACTTGTAATAGTCAAATACAGAACTTAAAATTGATAGCTTATAATTATAATTGCAAATTATAACTTGAAGATCTGAATTTGTAATAGGTAAATACAGAACTTCGAATTGTTAATTTCAAACTAAGATTGTAAATAATAATTTGAAGATCTGAACTTGTAATAGTCAAATACAGAACTTCGAATTGTTAAATACAAATTATTAGTGCAAATTATAACTTGAAGATCTGAACTTGTAATTGTCAAATACAGAACTTAGAATTGATAGCTTATAATTATAATTGCAAATTATAACTTGAAGATCTGAGCATGTAATTGTGAATTACAGAACTTAGCTTTGTTAAATACTAATTATTATTTCAAATTATAACTTGAAGATCTGAACTTGTAATTGTCAAATACAGAACTTAAAGTTGATAGCTTATAATTATAATTGCAAATTATAACTTGAAGATCTGAACCTGTAATAGGTAAATACAGAACTTCAAATTGTTAATTTCAAACTAAGATTGTAATTAAAAATTTGAAGATCTGAACTTGTAATGGTCAAATATAGAACTTCGAATTGTTAAATACAAATTATTAGTGCAAATTATAACTTGAAGATCTGAATTTGTAATTGGCAAATACAGCACTTAGAATTCATAACTTCAAATTATGATTGCAAATTATAACTTGAAGATCTGAACTTGTAATTGTCAAATACAGAACTTTGAATTCATAACTTCTAATTATGATTGTAAATAATAATTAGAAGATCTGAACTAGTAATAGTCAAATACAGAACTTCGAATTGTTAAATACAAATTATTAGTGCAAATTATAACTTGAAGATCTGAACTTGTCATTTTCAAATACAGAAGTTAACATTGATAGCTTATAATTATAATTGCAAATTATAACTTGCAGATCTGAACATGTAATAGTGAATTACAGAACTTAGATTTGTTAAATCCTAATTATTATTTCTAATTATAACTTGAAGATCTAAACTTGTAATTGTCAAATACAGAACTTAAAATTGATAGCTTATAATTATAATTGCAAATTATAACTTGAAGATCTGAAATTGTAATAGGTAAATACAGAACTTTGAATTGTTAATTTCAAACTAAGATTGTAAATAATAATTTGAAGATCTGAACTTGTAATAGTGAATTACAGAACTTAGATTTGTTAAATACTAATTATTATATCAAATTATAACTTGAAGATCTGAACTTGTAATTGTCAAATACAGAACTTAAAATTGATAGCTTATAATTATAATTGAAAATTATAACTTGAAGATCGGAACATGAAATAGGTAAATACAGAACTTCGAATTGTTAATTTGAAACTAAGATTGTAATTATTAATTTGAAAATCTGAACTTGTAATAGTCAAATGCAGACCTTCGAATTGTTAAATACAAATTATTAGTGTAAATTATAACTTGAAGATCTGAACTTGTAATTGTCAAATACAGAATTTAAAATTGATAGCTTATAATTATAATTGCAAATTATAACTTGAAGATTTGAATTTGTAATAGGTAAATACAGAACTTCGAATTGTTAATTTCAAACTAAGACTGTAAATAATAATTTGAAGATCTGAACTTGTGATAGTCAAATACAGAACTACTAATTGTTAAATACCAATTATTAGTGCAAATTATATCTTGAAGATCTGAACTTGTAATTGTCAAATCCAGAACTTAAAATTGAGAGCTTATAATTATAATTGCAAATTATAAGTTGAAGATCTGCACTTGTTATAGGTAAATACAGAACTTCTAATTGTTAATTTCAAACTAAGATTGTAATTAATAATTTGAAGATCTGAACTTGTAATAGTCAAATATAGAACTTCGAATTGTTAAATACAAATTATTAGTGCAAATTATAACTTGAAGATCCGAATTTGTAATTGTCAAATACAGCACTTAGAATTCATAACTTCTAATTATGATTGCAAATTATAACTTGAAGATCTGAACTTGTAATTGTCAAATACAGAACTTAGAATTGATAACTTCTAATTATGATTGTAAATAATAAGTAGAAGATCTGAACTAGTAATAGTCAAATACAGAACTTCGAATTGTTAAATACAAATTATTAGTGCAAATTATAACTTGAAGATCTGAACTTGTCATTGTCAAATACAGAAGTTAACATTGATAGCTTATAATTATAATTGCAAATTATAACTTGAAGATCTGAACATGTAATAAAGAATTACAGAACTTAGATTTGTTAAATCCTAATTATTATTTCTAATTATAACTTGAAGATCTGAACTTGTAATTGTCAAATACAGAACTTAGAATTCATAACTTCTAATTATGATTGCTAATTATAACTCGAAGATCTGAACTTGTAATTGTCAAATTCAGAACTTAAAATTGATAGCTTATAATTTTAATTGCAAATTATAACTTGAAGATCTGAATTTGTAATAGGTAAATACAGAACTCGAATTGTTAATTTCAAACTAAGACTGTAAATAATAATTTGAAGATCTGAACTTGTAATAGTCAAATACAGAACTACTAATTGTTAAATACAAATTATTAGTGCAAATTATATCTTAAAGATCTGAACTTGTAATTGTCAAATACAGAACTTAAAATTGAGAGCTTATAATTATAATTGCAAATTATAAGTTGAAGATCTTAACTTGAAATAGGTAAATACAGAACTTCGAATTGTTAATTGCAACTAAAATTGTAATTAATAATTTGAAGATCTGAACTTGTAATAGTCAAATACAGCACTTAGAATTCATAACTACAAATTATGATTGCAAATTATAACTTGAAGATCTGAACTTGTAATAGTCAAATACAGAACTTAGAATTGATAGATTATAATTATAATTGCAAATTATAACTTGAAGATCTGAACTTGTAATAGGTAAATACAGAACTTCGAATTGTTAATTTCAAACTAAGATTGTAAATAATAATTTGAAGAGCTGAACTTGTAATAGTCAAATACAGAACTTCGAATTGTTAAATACAAATTATTAGTGCAAATTATAACTTTAAGATCTGAACTTGTAATTGTCAAATACAGGACTTAGAATTCATAACTTCTAATTATGATTGTAAATAATAATTAGAAGATCTGAACTAGTAATAGTCAAATACAGAACTTCGAATTGTTAATTTCAAACTAAGACTGTAAATAATAATTTGAAGATCTAAACTTGTAATAGTAAAATACAGAACTACTAATTGTTAAATACAAATTATTAGTGCAAATTATATCTTGAAGATCTGAACTTGTAATTGTCAAATACAGAACTTAAAATTGAGAGCTTATAATTATAATTGCAAATTATAAGTTGAAGATCTGAACTTGAAATAGGTAAATACAGAACTTCGAATTGTTAATTGCAACTAAAATTGTAATTAATAATTTGAAGATCTGAACTTGTAATAGTCAAATACAGGACTACGAATTGTTAAATACAAATTATTAGTGCAAATTATAACTTGTAGATCTGAACTTGTAATTGTCAAATACAGCACTTAGAATTCATAACTACAAATTATGATTGCAAATTATAACTTGAAGATCTGAACTTGTAATAGTCAAATACAGAACTTAGAATTGATAGCTTATAATTATAATTGAAAATTATAACTTGAAGATCTGAACTTGTAATAGGTAAATACAGAACTTCGAATTGTTAATTTAAAACTAAGATTGTAAATAATAATTTGAAGAGCTGAACTTGTAATAGTCAAATACAGAACTTCGAATTGTTAAATACAAATTATTAGTGCAAATTATAACTTTAAGATCTGAACTTGTAATTGTCAAATAGAGAACTTAAAATTGATAGCTTATAATTATAATTGCAAATTATAAGTAGAAGATCTGAACTTGTAATAGGTAAATACAGAACTTCGAATTGTTAATTTCAAACTAAGATTGTAATTAATAATTTGAAGATCTGAACTTGTAATAGTCAAATACAGAACTTCGAATTGTTAAATACAAATTATTAGTGCAAATTATAACTTGAAGATCTGAACTTGTAATTGTCAAATACAGAACTTAGAATTCATAACTTCAAATTATGATTGCAAATTATAACTTGAAGATCTGAACTTGTATTAGTCAAATACAGAACTTAGAATTGTAAAATGCAAATTATGATTGCTAATTATAACTTGAAGATCTGAACTTGTAATAGTCAAATACAGAACTTAATATTGATAGCTTATAATTATAATTGCAAATTATAACTTGAAGATCTGAATTTGTAATAGGTAAATACAGAACTTCGAATTGTTAATTTCAAACTAAGATTGTAAATAATAATTTGAAGATCTGAACTTGTAATAGTCAAATACAGAACTTCGAATTGTTAAATACAAATTATTAGTGCAAATTATAACATGAAGATCTGAACATGTATTTGTCAAATACAGAACTTAAAATTGATAGCTTATAATTATAATTCCAAATTATAAGTTGAAGATCTGAACTTGTAATAGGTAAATACAGAACTTCGAATTGTTAATTTCAAACTAAGATTGTAATTAATAATTTGAAGATCTGAACTTGTAATAGTCAAATACAGAACTTCGAATTGTTAAATACAAATTATTAGTTCAAATAATAACTTGAAGATCTGAACTTGTAATTGTCAAATACAGAACCTAAAATTGATATCTTATAATTATAATTGCAAATTATAAGTTGAAGATCTGAACTTGTAATAGGTAAATACAGAACTTCTAATTGTTAATTTCCAACTAAGATTGTAATTAATAGTTTGAAGATCTGAACTTGTAATAGTCAAATTCAGAACTTAGAATCCATAACTTCAAATTATGATTGCAAATTATAACTTGAAGATCTGAACTTGTAATTGTAAAATACAGAACTAAGAATTCATAACTTCAAATTATGATTGTAAATAATAATTAGAAGATCTGAACTTGTAGTAGTCAAATACAGAACTACGAATTGTTAAATACAAATTATTAGTTCAAATTATAACTTGAAGATCTGAACTTGTAATTGTCAAATACAGAACTTAGAATTCATAACTTCAAATTATGATTGCTAATTATAACTTGAAGATCTGAACTTGTAATAGTCAAATACAGAACTTAGAATTGGGAAAACCAAATTATGATTGCAAATTATAACTTGCAGATCTGAACTTGTAATAGTCAAATACAGAACTTAAAATTGATAGCTTATAATTATAATTGCAAATTATAACTTGAAGATCTGAATTTGTAATAGGTAAATACAGAACTTCGAATTGTTAATTTCAAACTAAGATTGTAAATAATAATTTGAAGATCTGAACTTGTAATAGTCAAATACAGAACTTCGAATTGTTAAATACAAATTATTAGTGCAAATTATAACTTGAAGATCTGAACTTGTAATTGTCAAATACAGAACTTAAAATTGATAGCTTATAATTATAATTGCAAATTATAACTTGTAGATCTGAATTTGTAATAGGTAAATACAGAACTTCGAATTGTTACTTTCAAACTAGGATTGTAAATAATAATTTGAAGATCTGAACTTGTAATAGTCAAATACAGAACTTCTAATTGTTAAATACAAATTATTAGTGCAAATTATAAATTGAAGATCTGAACTTGTAATTGTCAAATAGAGAACTTAAAATTGATAGCTTATAATTATAATTGCAAATTATAAGTTGAAGATCTGAACTTGTAATAGATAAATACAGAACTTCGAATTGTTAATTTCAAACTAAGATTGTAATTAATAATTTGAAGATCTGAACTTGTAATAGTCAAATACAGATCTTCGAATTGTTAAATACAAATTTTAGTGCAAATTATAACTTGAAGATCTGAACTTGTAATTATCAAATACAGAACTTAGAATTGATAGCTTATAATTATAATTGCAAATTATAACTTGAAGATCTGAGCATGTAATTCTGAATTACAGAACTTAGCTTTGTTAAATACTAATTATTATTTCGAATTATAACTTGAAGATCTGAACTTGTAATTGTCAAATACAGAACTTAAAGTTGATAGCTTATAATTATAATTGCAAATTATAACTTGAAGATCTGAACTTGTAATAGGTAAATACAGAACTTCGAATTGTTAATTTCAAACTAAGATTGTAAATAATAATTTGGAGATCTGAACTTGTAATAGTCAAATACAGAACTTCGAATTGTTAAATACAAATTATTAGTGCAAATTATAACTTGAAGATCTGAACTTGTAATTGTCAAATACAGAACTTAAAATTGATAGCTTATAATTATAATTGCAAATTATAACTTGTAGATCTGAATTTGTAATAGGTAAATACAGAACTTCGAATTGTTAATTTCAAACTAAGATTGTAAATAATAATTTGAAGATCTGAACTTGTAATAGTCAAATACAGAACTTACAATTGTTAAATACAAATTATTAGTTCAAATAATAACTTGAAGATCTGAACTTGTAATTGTCTAATGCAGAACTTAGAATTGATAGCTTAAAATTATAATTGCAAATTATAACTTGAAAATCTGAACTTGTAATAGTGAATTACAGAACTTCGAATTGTTAAATACAAATTATTAGTACAAATTATAACTTGAAGATCTGAACTTGTAATTGTCAAATACATAACTTAAAATTGATAGCTTTAAATTATAATTGCAAATTATAAGTTGAAGATCTGAACTTGTAATAGGTGAATACAGAACTTCGAATTGTTAATTTCAAACTAAGATTGTAAATAATAATTTGAAGATATGAACTTGTAATAGTCAAATACAGATCTTCGAATTGTTAAATACAATTTATTAGTGCAAATTATAACTTGAAAATCTGAACTTGTAATTGTCAAATACAGAACCTAAAATTGATATCTTATAATTATAATTGCAAATTATAAGTTGAAGATCTGAACTTGTAATAGGTAAATACAGAACTTCTAATTGTTAATTTCCAACTAAGATTGTAATTAATAGTTTGAAGATCTGAACTTGTAATAGTCAAATTCAGAACTTAGAATCCATAACTTCAAATTATGATTGCAAATTATAACTTGAAGATCTGAACTTGTAATTGTAAAATACAGAACTAAGAATTCATAACTTCAAATTATGATTGTAAATAATAATTAGAAGATCTGAACTTATAATAGTCAAATACAGAACTACGAATTGTTAAATACAAATTATTAGTTCAAATTATAACTTGAAGATCTGAACTTGTAATTGTCAAATACAGAACTTAGAATTCATAACTTCAAATTATGATTGCTAATTATAACTTGAAGATCTGAACTTGTAATAGTCAAATACAGAACTTAGAATTGGGAAAATCAAATTATGATTGCAAATTATAACTTGCAGATCTGAACTTGTAATAGTCAAATACAGAACTTAAAATTGATAGCTTATAATTATAATTGCAAATTATCACTTGAAGATCTGAATTTGTAATAGGTAAATATAGAACTTCGAATTGTTAATTTCAAACTAAGATTGTAAATAATAATTTGAAGTTCTGAACTTGTAATAGTCAAATACAGAACTACGAATTGTTAAATACAAATTATTAGTGCAAATTATAACTTGAAGATCTGAACTTATAATTGTCAAATACAGAACTTAAAATTGATAGCTTATAATTATAATTGCAAATTATAAGGTGAAGATCTGAACTTGTAATAGGTAAATACAGAACTTCGAATTGTTAATTTCAAACTAAGATTGTAATTAATAATTTGAAGATCTGAACTTGTAATAGTCAAATACATAACTTCAAATTGTTAAATACAAATTATTAGTGCAAATTATAACTTGAAGATCTGAACTTGTAATTGTCAAATACAGAACTTAGAATTGATAGCTTATAATTATAATTGCAAATTATAACTTGATGAACTGAACTTGTAATAGTGAATTACAGAACTTAGATTTGTTAAATACTAATTATTATTTCAAATTATAACTTGAAGATCTGAACTTGTAATAAGTAAATACAGAACTTCGAATTGTTAATTTCAAACTAAGATTGTAAATAAAAATTTTAAAGACCTGAACTTGTAATAGTCAAATACAGAACTTCGAATTGTTAAATACAAATTATTAGTGCAAATTATAAATTGTAAATCTGAACTTGTAATAGTCAAATACCGAACTTCGAATTGTTAAATACAAATTATTAGTGCAAATTATAACTTGAAGATCTGAACTTGTAATTGTCAAATACAGAACTTAGAATTCATAACTTCAAATTATGATTGCTAATTATAACTTGAAGATCTGACCTTGTAATAGTCAAATACAGAACTTAGAATTGTGAAATTACAATTATGATTGCAAATTATAACTTGAAGATCCCGACTTGTAATAGTCAAATACAGAACTTAAAATTGATAGCTTATAATTATAATTGCTAATTATAACTTGAAGATCTGAATTTGTAATAACTAAATACAGAACTTCGAATTGTTAATTTCAAACTAAGATTGTAAATAATAATTTGAAGATCTGAACTTGTAATAGTCAAATACAGAACTTCGAATTGTTAAATACAAATTATTAGTGCAAATTATAACATGAAGATCTGAACATGTAATTGTCAAATACAGAACTTAAAATTGATAGCTTATAATTATAATTGCAAATTATAAGTTGAAGATCTGAACTTGTAATAGGTAAATACAGAACTTCGAATTGTTAATTTCAAACTAAGATTGTAATTAATAATTTGAAGATCTGAACTTGTAATAGTCAAATACAGAACTTCGAATTGTTAAATACAAATTATTAGTGCAAATTATAACTTGAAGATCTGAACTTGTAATTATCAAATACAGCACTTGGAATTCATAACTTCAAATTATGATTGCAAATTATAACTTGAAGATCTGAACTTGTAATTGTCAAATACAGAACTTAGAATTCATAACTTCAAATTATGATTGTAAATAATAATTAGAAGATCTGAACTTGTAATAGTCAAATACAGAACTTCAAATTGTTAAATTCAAATTATTAGTGCAAATTATAACTTGAAGATCTTAACTTGTAATTGTCAAATACAGCACTTAGAATTCATAACTTCAAATTATGATTGCAAATTATAACTTGAAGATCTGAACTTGTAATTGTAAAATACAGAACTACGAATTCATAACTTCAAATTATGAATGTAAATAATAATTAGAAGATCTGAACTTGTAATAGTCAAATACAGAACTTCGAATTGTTAAATACAAATTATTAGTGCAAATTATAACTTGAAGTTCTGAACTTGTAATTGTCAAATACAGTACTTAGAATTCATAACTTCAAATTATGATTGCTAATTATAACTTGAAGATCTGAACTTGTAATAGTCAAATACAGAACTAAGAATTGGGAAATTCAAATTATGATTGCAAATTATAACTTGAAGATCTGAACTTGTAATAGTCAAATACAGAACTTAAAATTGATTGCTTATAATTATAATTGCAAATTATAACTTGAAGATCTGAATTTGTAATAGGTAAATATAGGACTTCGAATTGTTAATTTCAAACTAAGATTGTAATTAATAATTTGAAGATCTGAACTTGTAATAGTCAAATACAGAACTTCGAATTGTTAAATGCAAATTATTAGTGCAAATTATAACTTGAAGATCTGAACTTGTAATTATCAAATACAGCACTTGGAATTCATAACTTCAAATTATGATTGCAAATTATAACTTGAAGATCTGAACTTGTAATTGTCAAATACAGAACTTAGAATTCATAACTTCAAATTATGATTGTAAATAATAATTAGAAGATCTGAACTTGTAATAGTCAAATACAGAACTTAGAATTGGGAAATTCAAATTATGATTGCAAATTATAACTTGAAGATCTGAACTTGTAATAGTCAAATACAGAACATAAAATTGATAGCTTATAATTATAATTGCAAATTATAACTTGAAGAACTGAACTTGTAATAGTGAATTACAGAACTTAGATTTGTTAAATACTAATTATTATTTCAAATTATAACTTGAAGATCTGAACTTGTAATAAGTAAATACAGAACTTCGAATTGTTAATTTCAAACTAAGATTGTAAATAAAAATTTTAAAGACCTGAACTTGTAATAGTCAAATACAGAACTTCGAATTGTTAAATACAAATTATTAGTGCAAATTATAAATTGTAAATCTGAACATGTAATAGTCAAATACAGAACTTCGAAATGTTAAATACAAATTATTAGTGCAAATTATAACTTGAAAATCTGAACTTGTAATTGTCAAATACAGAACTTAGAATTCATAACTTCAAATTATGATTGCTAATTATAACTTGAAGATCTGACCTTGTAATAGTCAAATACAGAACTTAGAATTGTGAAATTACAATTATGATTGCAAATTATAACTTGAAGATCCCGACTTGTAATAGTCAAATACAGAACTTTGAATTGTTAATTTCAAACTAAGATTGTAAATAATAATTTGAAGATCTGAACTTGTAATAGTGAATTACAGAACTTAGATTTGTTAAATACTAATTATTATATCAAATTATAACTTGAAGATCTGAACTTGTAATTGTCAAATACAGAACTTAAAATTGATAGCTTATAATTATAATTGAAAATTATAACTTGAAGATCGGAACATGAAATAGGTAAATACAGAACTTCGAATTGTTAATTTGAAACTAAGATTGTAATTATTAATTTGAAAATCTGAACTTGTAATAGTCAAATGCAGACCTTCGAATTGTTAAATACAAATTATTAGTGTAAATTATAACTTGAAGATCTGAACTTGTAATTGTCAAATACAGAATTTAAAATTGATAGCTTATAATTATAATTGCAAATTATAACTTGAAGATTTGAATTTGTAATAGGTAAATACAGAACTTCGAATTGTTAATTTCAAACTAAGACTGTAAATAATAATTTGAAGATCTGAACTTGTGATAGTCAAATACAGAACTACTAATTGTTAAATACCAATTATTAGTGCAAATTATATCTTGAAGATCTGAACTTGTAATTGTCAAATCCAGAACTTAAAATTGAGAGCTTATAATTATAATTGCAAATTATAAGTTGAAGATCTGCACTTGTTATAGGTAAATACAGAACTTCTAATTGTTAATTTCAAACTAAGATTGTAATTAATAATTTGAAGATCTGAACTTGTAATAGTCAAATATAGAACTTCGAATTGTTAAATACAAATTATTAGTGCAAATTATAACTTGAAGATCCGAATTTGTAATTGTCAAATACAGCACTTAGAATTCATAACTTCTAATTATGATTGCAAATTATAACTTGAAGATCTGAACTTGTAATTGTCAAATACAGAACTTAGAATTGATAACTTCTAATTATGATTGTAAATAATAAGTAGAAGATCTGAACTAGTAATAGTCAAATACAGAACTTCGAATTGTTAAATACAAATTATTAGTGCAAATTATAACTTGAAGATCTGAACTTGTCATTGTCAAATACAGAAGTTAACATTGATAGCTTATAATTATAATTGCAAATTATAAGTTGAAGATCTGAACTTGAAATAGGTAAATACAGAACTTCGAATTGTTAATTGCAACTAAAATTGTAATTAATAATTTGAAGATCTGAACTTGTAATAGTCAAATACAGGACTACGAATTGTTAAATACAAATTATTAGTGCAAATTATAACTTGTAGATCTGAACTTGTAATTGTCAAATACAGCACTTAGAATTCATAACTACAAATTATGATTGCAAATTATAACTTGAAGATCTGAACTTGTAATAGTCAAATACAGAACTTAGAATTGATAGCTTATAATTATAATTGAAAATTATAACTTGAAGATCTGAACTTGTAATAGGTAAATACAGAACTTCGAATTGTTAATTTAAAACTAAGATTGTAAATAATAATTTGAAGAGCTGAACTTGTAATAGTCAAATACAGAACTTCGAATTGTTAAATACAAATTATTAGTGCAAATTATAACTTTAAGATCTGAACTTGTAATTGTCAAATAGAGAACTTAAAATTGATAGCTTATAATTATAATTGCAAATTATAAGTAGAAGATCTGAACTTGTAATAGGTAAATACAGAACTTCGAATTGTTAATTTCAAACTAATATTGTAATTAATAATTTGAAGATCTGAACTTGTAATAGTCAAATACAGAACTTCGAATTGTTAAATACAAATTATTAGTGCAAATTATAACTTGAAGATCTGAACTTGTAATTGTCAAATACAGAACTTAGAATTCATAACTTCAAATTATGATTGCAAATTATAACTTGAAGATCTGAACTTGTATTAGTCAAATACAGAACTTAGAATTGTAAAATGCAAATTATGATTGCTAATTATAACTTGAAGATCTGAACTTGTAATAGTCAAATACAGAACTTAATATTGATAGCTTATAATTATAATTGCAAATTATAACTTGAAGATCTGAATTTGTAATAGGTAAATACAGAACTTCGAATTGTTAATTTCAAACTAAGATTGTAAATAATAATTTGAAGATCTGAACTTGTAATAGTCAAATACAGAACTTCGAATTGTTAAATACAAATTATTAGTGCAAATTATAACATGAAGATCTGAACATGTATTTGTCAAATACAGAACTTAAAATTGATAGCTTATAATTATAATTCCAAATTATAAGTTGAAGATCTGAACTTGTAATAGGTAAATACAGAACTTCGAATTGTTAATTTCAAACTAAGATTGTAATTAATAATTTGAAGATCTGAACTTGTAATAGTCAAATACAGAACTTCGAATTGTTAAATACAAATTATTAGTTCAAATAATAACTTGAAGATCTGAACTTGTAATTGTCAAATACAGAACCTAAAATTGATATCTTATAATTATAATTGCAAATTATAAGTTGAAGATCTGAACTTGTAATAGGTAAATACAGAACTTCTAATTGTTAATTTCCAACTAAGATTGTAATTAATAGTTTGAAGATCTGAACTTGTAATAGTCAAATTCAGAACTTAGAATCCATAACTTCAAATTATGATTGCAAATTATAACTTGAAGATCTGAACTTGTAATTGTAAAATACAGAACTAAGAATTCATAACTTCAAATTATGATTGTAAATAATAATTAGAAGATCTGAACTTGTAATAGTCAAATACAGAACTACGAATTGTTAAATACAAATTATTAGTTCAAATTATAACTTGAAGATCTGAACTTGTAATTGTCAAATACAGAACTTAGAATTCATAACTTCAAATTATGATTGCTAATTATAACTTGAAGATCTGAACTTGTAATAGTCAAATACAGAACTTAGAATTGGGAAAACCAAATTATGATTGCAAATTATAACTTGCAGATCTGAACTTGTAATAGTCAAATACAGAACTTAAAATTGATAGCTTATAATTATAATTGCAAATTATAACTTGAAGATCTGAATTTGTAATAGGTAAATACAGAACTTCGAATTGTTAATTTCAAACTAAGATTGTAAATAATAATTTGAAGATCTGAACTTGTAATAGTCAAATACAGAACTTCGAATTGTTAAATACAAATTATTAGTGCAAATTATAACTTGAAGATCTGAACTTGTAATTGTCAAATACAGAACTTAAAATTGATAGCTTATAATTATAATTGCAAATTATAACTTGTAGATCTGAATTTGTAATAGGTAAATACAGAACTTCGAATTGTTACTTTCAAACTAGGATTGTAAATAATAATTTGAAGATCTGAACTTGTAATAGTCAAATACAGAACTTCTAATTGTTAAATACAAATTATTAGTGCAAATTATAAATTGAAGATCTGAACTTGTAATTGTCAAATAGAGAACTTAAAATTGATAGCTTATAATTATAATTGCAAATTATAAGTTGAAGATCTGAACTTGTAATAGATAAATACAGAACTTCGAATTGTTAATTTCAAACTAAGATTGTAATTAATAATTTGAAGATCTGAACTTGTAATAGTCAAATACAGATCTTCGAATTGTTAAATACAAATTTTAGTGCAAATTATAACTTGAAGATCTGAACTTGTAATTATCAAATACAGAACTTAGAATTGATAGCTTATAATTATAATTGCAAATTATAACTTGAAGATCTGAGCATGTAATTCTGAATTACAGAACTTAGCTTTGTTAAATACTAATTATTATTTCGAATTATAACTTGAAGATCTGAACTTGTAATTGTCAAATACAGAACTTAAAGTTGATAGCTTATAATTATAATTGCAAATTATAACTTGAAGATCTGAACTTGTAATAGGTAAATACAGAACTTCGAATTGTTAATTTCAAACTAAGATTGTAAATAATAATTTGGAGATCTGAACTTGTAATAGTCAAATACAGAACTTCGAATTGTTAAATACAAATTATTAGTGCAAATTATAACTTGAAGATCTGAACTTGTAATTGTCAAATACAGAACTTAAAATTGATAGCTTATAATTATAATTGCAAATTATAACTTGTAGATCTGAATTTGTAATAGGTAAATACAGAACTTCGAATTGTTAATTTCAAACTAAGATTGTAAATAATAATTTGAAGATCTGAACTTGTAATAGTCAAATACAGAACTTACAATTGTTAAATACAAATTATTAGTTCAAATAATAACTTGAAGATCTGAACTTGTAATTGTCTAATGCAGAACTTAGAATTGATAGCTTAAAATTATAATTGCAAATTATAACTTGAAAATCTGAACTTGTAATAGTGAATTACAGAACTTCGAATTGTTAAATACAAATTATTAGTACAAATTATAACTTGAAGATCTGAACTTGTAATTGTCAAATACATAACTTAAAATTGATAGCTTTAAATTATAATTGCAAATTATAAGTTGAAGATCTGAACTTGTAATAGGTGAATACAGAACTTCGAATTGTTAATTTCAAACTAAGATTGTAAATAATAATTTGAAGATATGTACTTGTAATAGTCAAATACAGATCTTCGAATTGTTAAATACAATTTATTAGTGCAAATTATAACTTGAAAATCTGAACTTGTAATTGTCAAATACAGAACCTAAAATTGATATCTTATAATTATAATTGCAAATTATAAGTTGAAGATCTGAACTTGTAATAGGTAAATACAGAACTTCTAATTGTTAATTTCCAACTAAGATTGTAATTAATAGTTTGAAGATCTGAACTTGTAATAGTCAAATTCAGAACTTAGAATCCATAACTTCAAATTATGATTGCAAATTATAACTTGAAGATCTGAACTTGTAATTGTAAAATACAGAACTAAGAATTCATAACTTCAAATTATGATTGTAAATAATAATTAGAAGATCTGAACTTATAATAGTCAAATACAGAACTACGAATTGTTAAATACAAATTATTAGTTCAAATTATAACTTGAAGATCTGAACTTGTAATTGTCAAATACAGAACTTAGAATTCATAACTTCAAATTATGATTGCTAATTATAACTTGAAGATCTGAACTTGTAATAGTCAAATACAGAACTTAGAATTGGGAAAATCAAATTATGATTGCAAATTATAACTTGCAGATCTGAACTTGTAATAGTCAAATACAGAACTTAAAATTGATAGCTTATAATTATAATTGCAAATTATAACTTGAAGATCTGAATTTGTAATAGGTAAATACAGAACTTCGAATTGTTAATTTCAAACTAAGATTGTAAATAATAATTTGAAGATCTGAACTTGTAATAGTCAAATACAGAACTTCGAATTGTTAAATACAAATTATTAGTGCAAATTATAACTTGAAGATCTGAACTTGTAATTGTCAAATACAGAACTTAAAATTGATAGCTTATAATTATAATTGCAAATTATAACTTGTAGATCTGAATTTGTAATAGGTAAATACAGAACTTCGAATTGTTAATTTCAAACTAAGATTGTAAATAATAATTTGAAGATCTGAACTTGTAATAGTCAAATACAGAACTTCTAATTGTTAAATACAAATTATTAGTGCAAATTATAACTTGAAGATCTGAACTTGTAATTGTCAAATAGAGAACTTAAAATTGATAGCTTATAATTATAATTGCAAATTATAAGTTGAAGATCTGAACTTGTAATAGATAAATACAGAACTTCGAATTGTTAATTTCAAACTAAGATTGTAATTAATAATTTGAAGATCTGAACTTGTAATAGTCAAATACAGATCTTCGAATTGTTAAATACAAATTTTAGTGCAAATTATAACTTGAAGATCTGAACTTGTAATTATCAAATACAGAAGTTAACATTGATAGCTTATAATTATAATTGCAAATTATAACTTGCAGATCTGAACATGTAATAGTGAGTTACAGAACTTAGATTTGTTAAATCCTAATTATTATTTCTAATTATAACTAGAAGATCTAAACTTGTAATTGTCAAATACAGAATTTAAAATTGATAGCTTATAATTATAATTGCAAATTATAACTTGAAGATCTGAAATTGTAATAGGTAAATACAGAACTTTGAATTGTTAATTGCAAACTAAGATTGTAAATAATAATTTGAAGATCTGAACTTGTAATAGTGTATTACAGAACTTATATTTGTTAAATACTAATTATTATATCAAATTATAACTTGAAGATCTGAACTTGTAATTGTCAAATACAGAACTTAAAATTGATAGCTTATAATTATAATTGAAAATTATAACTTGAAGATCGGAACATGTAATAGGTAAATACAGAACTTCGAATTGTTAATTTGAAACTAAGATTGTAAATATTAATTTAAAAATCTGAACTTGTAATAGTCAAATGCAGACCTTCGAATTGTTAAATACAAATTATTAGTGTAAATTATAACTTGAAGATCTGAACTTGTAATTGTCAAATACAGAATTTAAAATTGATAGCTTATAATTCTAATTGCAAATTATAACTTGAAGATCTGAATTTGTAATAGGTAAATACAGAACTTCGAATTGTTAATTTCAAACTAAGACTGTAAATAATAATTTGAAGAACCGAACTTGTGATAGTCAAATACAGAACTACTAATTGTTAAATACCAATTATTAGTGCAAATTATATCTTGCAGATCTGAACTTGTAATTGTCAAATCCAGAACTTAAAATTGAGAGCTTATAATTATAATTGCAAATTATAAGTTGAAGATCTGAACTTGTTATAGGTAAATACAGAACTTCTAATTGTTAATTTCAAACTAAGATTGTAATTAATAATTTGAAGATCTGAACTTGTAATAGTCAAATATAGAACTTCGAATTGTTAAATACAAATTATTAGTTCAAATTATAACTTGAAGATCCGAATTTGTAATTGTCAAATACAGCACTTAGAATTCATAACTTCAAATTATGATTGCAAATTATAACTTGAAGATCTGAACTTGTAATTGTCAAATACAGAACTTAGAATTCATAACTTCTAATTATAATTGCAAATTATAAGTTGAAGATCTTAACTTGAAATAGGTAAATACAGAACTTCGAATTGTTAATTGCAACTAAAATTGTAATTAATAATTTGAAGATCTGAACATGTAATAGTCAAATACAGAACTACGAATTGTTAAATACAAATTATTAGTGCAAATTATAACTTGAAGATCTGAACTTGTAATTGTCAAATACAGCACTTAGAATTCATAACTACAAATTATGATTGCAAATTATAACTTGAAGATCTGAACTTGTAATAGTCAAATACAGAACTTAGAATTGATAGATTATAATTATAATTGCAAATTATAACTAGAAGATCTGAACTTGTAATAGGTAAATACAGAACTTCGAATTGTTAAATACAAATTATTAGTGCAAATTATAACTTGAAGATCTGAACTTGTAATTGTCAAATACAGAACTTAAAATTGATAGCTTATAATTATAATTGCAAATTATAACTTGTAGATCTGAATTTGTAATAGGTAAATACAGAACTTCGAATTGTTAATTTCAAACTAAGATTGTAAATAATAATTTGAAGATCTGAACTTGTAATAGTCAAATACAGAACTTCTAATTGTTAAATACAAATTATTAGTGCAAATTATAACTTGATGATCTGAACTTGTAATTGTCAAATAGAGAACTTAAAATTGATAGCTTATAATTATAATTGCAAATTATAAGTTGAAGATCTGAACTTGTAATAGATAAATACAGAACTTCGAATTGTTAATTTCAAACTAAGATTGTAATTAATAATTTGTAGATCTGAACTTGTAATAGTCAAATACAGATCTTCGAATTGTTAAATACAAATTTTAGTGCAAATTATAACTTGAAGATCTGAACTTGTAATTATCAAATACAGAACTTAGAATTGATAGCTTATAATTATAATTGCAAATTATAACTTGAAGATCTGAGCATGTAATTGTGAATTACAGAACTTAGCTTTGTTAAATACTAATTATTATTTCGAATTATAACTTGAAGATCTGAACTTGTAATTGTCAAATACAGAACTTAAAGTTGATAGCTTATAATTATAATTGCAAATTATAACTGGAAGATCTGAACTTGTAATAGGTAAATACAGAACTTCGAATTGTTAATTTCAAACTAAGATTGTAAATAATAATTTGGAGATCTGAACTTGTAATAGTCAAATACAGAACTTCGAATTGTTAAATACAAATTATTAGTGCAAATTATAACTTGAAGATCTGAACTTGTAATTGTAAAATACAGAACTTCGAATTGTTAAATACAAATTATTAGTGCAAATTATAACTTGGAGATCTGAACTTGTAATTGTCAAATACAGAACTTAAAATTGATAGCTTATAATTATAATTGCAAATTATAAGTTGAAAATCTGAACTTGTAATAGGTAAATACAGAACTTCGAATTGTTAATTTCAAACTAAGATTGTAATTAATAATTTGAAGATCTGAACTTGTAATAGTCAAATACTGAACTTCGAATTGTTAAATACAAATTATAAGTGCAAATTATAACTTGAAGATCTGAACTTGTAATTGTCAAATAGAGAACTTAAAATTGATAGCTTATAATTATAATTGCAAATTATAAGTTGAAGATCTGAACTTGTAATAGGTAAATACAGAACTTCGAATTGTTAATTTCAAACTAAGATTGTAATTAATAATTTGCAGATCTGAACTTGTAATAGTCAAATACAGAACTTCGAATTGTTAAATACAAATTATTAGTGCAAATTATAACTTGAAGATCTGAACTTGTAATTGTCAAATACAGAACTTAGAATTCATAACTTCAAATTATGATTGCAAATTATAACTTGAAGATCTGAACTTGTATTAGTCAAATACAGAACTTAGAATTGTAAAATGCAAATTATGATTGCTAATTATAACTTCAAGATCTGAACTTGTAATAGTCAAATACAGAACTTAAAATTGATAGCTTATAATTATAATTGCAAATTATAAGTTGAAGATCTGAACTTGTAATAGTCAAATACAGAACTTCGAATTGTTAATTTCAAACTAATATTGTAATTAATAATTTGAAGATCTGAACTTGTAATAGTCAAATACAGAACTTCAAATTGTTAAATTCAAATTATTAGTGCAAATTATAACTTGAAGATCTGAACTTGTAATTGTCAAATACAGAACTTAGAATTGATAGCTTATAATTATAATTGCAAATTATAACTTGAAGATCTGAACTTGTAATAGTGAATTACAGAACTTCTAATTGTTAATTTCAAACTAAGATTGTAATTAATAATTTGAAGATCTAAACTTGTAATAGTCAAATACAGAACTCCGAATTGTTAAATACAAATTATTAGTGCAAATTATAACTTGAAGATCTGAACTTGTAATTGTCAAATATAGCACTTAGAATTCATAACTTCAAATTATGATTGCTAATTATAACTTGAAGAACTGAACTTGAAATAGTCAAATACAGAACTTAGAATTGTAAAATTCAAATCATGATTGCAAATTATAACTTGAAGATCTGAACTTGTAATAGTCAAATACAGAACTTAAAATTGATAGCTTATAATTATAATTGCAAATTATATCTTGAAGATCTGAATTTGTAATAGGTAAATACAGAACATCGAATTGTTAATTTCAAACTAAGAATGTAAATAATAATTTGAAGATCTGAACTTGTAATAGTCAAATACAGAACTTAGAATTGTTAAATACAAATTATTAGTGCAAATTATAACTTGAAGATCTGAACTTGTAATTGTCAAATACAGAACTTAAAATTGATAGCTTATAATTATAATTGCAAATTATAAGTTGAAGATCTGAACTTGTAATAGGTAAATACAGAACTTCGAATTGTTAATTTCAAACTAAGATTGTAATTAATAATTTGAAGATCTGAACTTGTAATAGTCAAATACAGAACTTCGAATTGTTAAATACAAATTATTAATGCAAATTATAACTTGAAGATCTGAACTTGTAATTGTCAAATACAGAACTTAAAATTGATAGCTTATAATTATAATTGCAAATTATAAGTTGAAGATCTGAACTTGTAATAGGTAAATACTGAACTTCGAATTGTTAATTTCAAACTAAGATTGTAATTAATAATTTGAAGATCTGAACTGGTAATAGTCAAATACAGAACTTCGAATTGTTAAATACAAATTATTAGTGCAAATTATAACTTGAAGATCTGAACTTGTAATTGTCAAATACAGCACTTAGAATTCATAACTTCAAATTATAATTGCAAATTATAACTTGAAGATCTGAACTTGTAATTGTAAAATACAGAACTAAGAATTCATAACTTCAAATTATGATTGTAAATAATAATTAGAAGATCTGAACTTGTAATAGGTAAATACAGAACTTCGAATTGTTAATTTCAAACTAAGATTGCAAATTATAACTTGAAGATCTGAACTTGTAATTGTCAAATACAGAACTTAGAATCCATAACTTCAAATTATGATTGTAAATAATAATTAGTAGATCTGAACTTGTAATAGTCAAATACAGAACTTCGAATTGTTAAATACAAATTATTAGTGCAAATTATAACTTGAAGATCTGAACTTGTAATTGTCAAATACAGAACTTAGAATTCATAACTTCAAATTATGATTGCTAATTATAACTTGAAGATCTGAACTTGTAATAGTCAAATACAGAACTTAGAATTGGGAAATTCAAATTATGATTGCAAATTATAACTTGCAGATCTGAACTTGTAATTGTCAAATACAGAACTTAGAATTGATAGCTTATTACTATAATTGCAAATTATAACTTGAAGATCTGAACTTGTAATAGTGAATTACAGAACTTCTAATTGTTAATTTCAAACTAAGATTGTAATTAATAATTGTAAGATCTAAACTTGGAATAGTCAAATACAGAACTCCGAATTGTTAAATACAAATTATTAGTGCAAATTATAACTTGAAGATCTGAACTTGTAATTGTCAAATACAGCACTTAGAATTCATAACTTCAAATTATGATTGCTAATTATAACTTGAAGATCTGAACTTGTAATAGTCAAATACAGAACTTAGAATTGTAAAATTCAAATCATGATTGCAAATTATAACTTGAAGATCTGAACTTGTAATAGTCAAATACTGAACTTAAAATTGATAGCTTATAATTATATTTGCAAATTATAACTTGAAGATCTGAATTTGTAATAGGTAAAAACAGAACTTCGAATTGTTAATTTCAAACTAAGATTGTAATTAATAATTTGAAGATCTGCACTTGCAATAGTCGAATACAGAACTTCGAATTGTTAAATACAAATTATAATTGCAAATTATAACTAGTAGATCTGAACTTGTAATAGGTAAATACAGAACTTCAAATTGTTAATTTCAAAGTAAGATTGTAAATAATAATTTGAAGATATGAACTTGTAATAGTCAAATAGAGAACTTCAAATTGTTAAATTCAAATTATTAGTGCAAATTATAACTTGAAGATCTGAACTTGTAATTGTCAAATACAGAACTTAGAATTGTAAAATTCAAATCATGATTGCAAATTATAACTTGAAGATCTGAACTTGTAATAGTCAAATACTGAACTTAAAATTGATAGCTTATAATTATAATTGCAAATTATAACTTGAAGATCTGAATTTGTAATAGGTAAATACAGAACTTCGAATTGTTAAATACAAATTATTAGTGCAAATTATAACTTGAAAATCTGAACTAGTAATTGTCAAATACAGAACTTAAAATTGATAGCTTATAATTATAATTGCAAATTATAAGTTGAAGATCTGAACTTGTAATAAGTAAATACAGAACTTCTAATTGTTAATTTCAAACTAAGATTGTAATTAATAATTTGAAGATCTGAACTTGTAATAGTCAAATTCAGAACTTAGAATTCATAACTACAAATTATGACTACAAATTATAACTTGAAGATCTGAACTTGTAATTGTAAAATACAGAACTAAGAATTGTTGAATACAAATTATTAGTGCAAATTATAACTTGAAGATCTGAACTTGTAATTGTCAAATACAGAACTTAAAATTGATAGCTTATAATTATAATTGCAAATTATAAGTTGAAGATCTGAACTTGTAATAGGTAAATCCAGAACTTCGAATTGTTAATTTCAAACTAAGATTGTAATTAATAATTTGAAGATCTGAACTTGCAATAGTCAAATACAGAACTTCGAATTGTTAAATACAAATTATTAGTGCAAATTATAACTTGAAGATCTGAACTTGTAATTGTCAAATACAGAACTTAGAATTCATAACTTCAAATTATGATTGCTAACTATAACTTGAAGATCTGAACTTGAAATAGTCAAATACAGAACTTAGAATTGTAAAATTCAAATTATGATTGCAAATTATAACTTGAAGATCTGAACTTGTAATAGTCAAATACAGAACTTAAAATGGATAGCTTATAATTATAATTGCAAATTATAACTTGAAGATCTGAATTTGTAATAGGTAAATACAGAACTTCGAATTGTTAATTTCAAACTAAGATTGTAAATAATAATTTGAAGATCTGTACTTGTAATAGTCAAATACAGAACTTCGAATTGTTAAATACAAATTATTAGTGCAAATTATAACTTGAAGATCTGAACTTGTAATTGTCAAATACAGAACTTAAAATTGATAGCTTATAATTATAATTGCAAATTATAAGTTGAAGATCTGAACTTGTAATAGGTAAATACAAAACTTCGAATTGTTAATTTCAAACTAAGATTGTAAAAAATAATTTGAAGATCTGAACTTGTAATAGTCAAATAAGGAACTTCGAATTGTTAAATACAAATTATTAGTGCAAATTATAACTTGGAGATCTGAACTTGTAATTGTCAAATACAGAACTTAAAATTGATAGCTTATAATTATAATTGCAAATTATAAGTTGAAAATCTGAACTTGTAATAGGTAAATACAGAACTTCGAATTGTTAATTTCAAACTAAGATTGTAATTAATAATTTGAAGATCTGAACTTGTAATAGTCAAATACTGAACTTCGAATTGATAAATACAAATTATAAGTGCTAATTATAACTTGAAGATCTGAACTTGTAATTGTCAAATAGAGAACTTAAAATTGATAGCTTATAATTATAATTGCAAATTATAAGTTGAAGAGCTGAACTTGTAATAAGTAAATACAAAACTTCGAATTGTTAATTTCAAACTAAGATTGTAATTAATAATTTGAAGATCTGAACTTGTAATAGTCAAATACAGAACTTAGAATTGTAAAATTCAAATTATGATTGCAAATTATAACTTGAAGATCTGAACTTGTAATAGGTAAATACAGAACTTCGAATTGTTAATTTCAAACTAAGATTGTAATTAATAATTTGCAGATCTGAACTTGTAATAGTCAAATACAGAACTTCGAATTGTTAAATACAAATTATTAGTGCAAATTATAACTTGAAGATCTGAACTTGTAATTGTCAAATACAGAACTTAGAATTCATAACTTCAAATTATGATTGCAAATTATAACTTGAAGATCTGAACTTGTATTAGTCAAATACAGAACTTAGAATTGTAAAATGCAAATTATGATTGCTAATTATAACTTGAAGATCTGAACTTGTAATAGTCAAATACAGAACTTAAAATTGATAGCTTATAATTATAATTGCAAATTATAAGTTGAAGATCTGAACTTGTAATAGTCAAATACAGAACTTCGAATTGTTAATTTCAAACTAATATTGTAATTAATAATTTGAAGATCTGAACTTGTAATAGTCAAATACAGAACTTCAAATTGTTAAATTCAAATTATTAGTGCAAATTATAACTTGAAGATCTGAACTTGTAATTGTCAAATACAGAACTTAGAATTGATAGCTTATAATTATAATTGCAAATTATAACTTGAAGATCTGAACTTGTAATAGTGAATTACAGAACTTCTAATTGTTAATTTCAAACTAAGATTGTAATTAATAATTTGAAGATCTAAACTTGTAATAGTCAAATACAGAACTCCGAATTGTTAAATACAAATTATTAGTGCAAATTATAACTTGAAGATCTGAACTTGTAATTGTCAAATATAGCACTTAGAATTCATAACTTCAAATTATGATTGCTAATTATAACTTGAAGAACTGAACTTGAAATAGTCAAATACAGAACTTAGAATTGTAAAATTCAAATCATGATTGCAAATTATAACTTGAAGATCTGAACTTGTAATAGTCAAATACAGAACTTAAAATTGATAGCTTATAATTATAATTGCAAATTATAACTTGAAGATCTGAATTTGTAATAGGTAAATACAGAACATCGAATTGTTAATTTCAAACAAAGATTGTAAATAATAATCTGAAGATCTGAACTTGTAATAGTCAAATACAGAACTTAGAATTGTTAAATACAAATTATTAGTGCAAATTATAACTTGAAGATCTGAACTTGTAATTGTCAAATACAGAACTTAAAATTGATAGCTTGTAATTATAATTGCAAATTATAAGTTGAAGATCTGAACTTGTAATAGGTAAATACAGAACTTCGAATTGTTAATTTCAAACTAAGATTGTAATTAATAATTTGAAGATCTGAACTTGTAATAGTCAAATACAGAACTTCGAATTGTTAAATACAAATTATTAATGCAAATTATAACTTGAAGATCTGAACTTGTAATTGTCAAATACAGAACTTAAAATTGATAGCTTATAATTATAATTGCAAATTATAAGTTGAAGATCTGAACTTGTAATAGGTAAATCCAGAACTTCGAATTGTTAATTTCAAACTAAGATAGTAATTAATAATTTGAAGATCTGAACTTGCAATAGTCAAATACAGAACTTCGAATTGTTAAATACAAATTATTAGTGCAAATTATAACTTGAAGATCTGAACTTGTAATTGTCAAATACAGAACTTAGAATTCATAACTTCAAATTATGATTGCTAACTATAACTTGAAGATCTGAACTTGAAATAGTCAAATACAGAACTTAGAATTGTAAAATTCAAATTATGATTGCAAATTATATCTTGAAGATCTGAACTTGTAATAGTCAAATACAGAACTTAAAATGGATAGCTTATAATTATAATTGCAAATTATAACTTGAAGATCTGAATTTGTAATAGGTAAATACAGAACTTCGAATTGTTAATTTCAAACTAAGATTGTAAATAATAATTTGAAGATCTGTACTTGTAATAGTCAAATACAGAACTTCGAATTGTTAAATACAAATTATTAGTGCAAATTATAACTTGAAGATCTGAACTTGTAATTGTCAAATACAGAACTTAAAATTGATAGCTTATAATTATAATTGCAAATTATAAGTTGAAGATCTGAACTTGTAATAGGTAAATACAAAACTTCGAATTGTTAATTTCAAACTAAGATTGTAAAAAATAATTTGAAGATCTGAACTTGTAATAGTCAAATAAGGAACTTCGAATTGTTAAATACAAATTATTAGTGCAAATTATAACTTGGAGATCTGAACTTGTAATTGTCAAATACAGAACTTAAAATTGATAGCTTATAATTATAATTGCAAATTATAAGTTGAAAATCTGAACTTGTAATAGGTAAATACAGAACTTCGAATTGTTAATTTCAAACTAAGATTGTAATTAATAATTTGAAGATCTGAACTTGTAATAGTCAAATACTGAACTTCGAATTGATAAATACAAATTATAAGTGCTAATTATAACTTGAAGATCTGAACTTGTAATTGTCAAATAGAGAACTTAAAATTGATAGCTTATAATTATAATTGCAAATTATAAGTTGAAGAGCTGAACTTGTAATAAGTAAATACAAAACTTCGAATTGTTAATTTCAAACTAAGATTGTAATTAATAATTTGAAGATCTGAACTTGTAATAGTCAAATACAGAACTTAGAATTGTAAAATTCAAATTATGATTGCAAATTATAACTTGAAGATCTGAACTTGTAATAGGTAAATACAGAACTTCGAATTGTTAATTTCAAACTAAGATTGTAATTAATAATTTGCAGATCTGAACTTGTAATAGTCAAATACAGAACTTCGAATTGTTAAATACAAATTATTAGTGCAAATTATAACTTGAAGATCTGAACTTGTAATTGTCAAATACAGAACTTAGAATTCATAACTTCAAATTATGATTGCAAATTATAACTTGAAGATCTGAACTTGTATTAGTCAAATACAGAACTTAGAATTGTAAAATGCAAATTATGATTGCTAATTATAACTTGAAGATCTGAACTTGTAATAGTCAAATACAGAACTTAAAATTGATAGCTTATAATTATAATTGCAAATTATAAGTTGAAGATCTGAACTTGTAATAGTCAAATACAGAACTTCGAATTGTTAATTTCAAACTAATATTGTAATTAATAATTTGAAGATCTGAACTTGTAATAGTCAAATACAGAACTTCAAATTGTTAAATTCAAATTATTAGTGCAAATTATAACTTGAAGATCTGAACTTGTAATTGTCAAATACAGAACTTAGAATTGATAGCTTATAATTATAATTGCAAATTATAACTTGAAGATCTGAACTTGTAATAGTGAATTACAGAACTTCTAATTGTTAATTTCAAACTAAGATTGTAATTAATAATTTGAAGATCTAAACTTGTAATAGTCAAATACAGAACTCCGAATTGTTAAATACAAATTATTAGTGCATATTATAACTTGAAGATCTGAACTTGTAATTGTCAAATATAGCACTTAGAATTCATAACTTCAAATTATGATTGCTAATTATAACTTGAAGAACTGAACTTGAAATAGTCAAATACAGAACTTAGAATTGTAAAATTCAAATCATGATTGCAAATTATAACTTGAAGATCTGAACTTGTAATAGTCAAATACAGAACTTAAAATTGATAGCTTATAATTATAATTGCAAATTATAACTTGAAGATCTGAATTTGTAATAGGTAAATACAGAACATCGAATTGTTAATTTCAAACTAATATTGTAATTAATAATTTGAAGATCTGAACTTGTAATAGTCAAATACAGAACTTCAAATTGTTAAATTCAAATTATTAGTGCAAATTATAACTTGAAGATCTGAACTTGTAATTGTCAAATACAGAACTTAGAATTGATAGCTTATAATTATAATTGCAAATTATAACTTGAAGATCTGAACTTGTAATAGTGAATTACAGAACTTCTAATTGTTAATTTCAAACTAAGATTGTAATTAATAATTTGAAGATCTAAACTTGTAATAGTCAAATACAGAACTCCGAATTGTTAAATACAAATTATTAGTGCAAATTATAACTTGAAGATCTGAACTTGTAATTGTCAAATATAGCACTTAGAATTCATAACTTCAAATTATGATTGCTAATTATAACTTGAAGAACTGAACTTGAAATAGTCAAATACAGAACTTAGAATTGTAAAATTCAAATCATGATTGCAAATTATAACTTGAAGATCTGAACTTGTAATAGTCAAATACAGAACTTAAAATTGATAGCTTATAATTATAATTGCAAATTATAACTTGAAGATCTGAATTTGTAATAGGTAAATACAGAACATCGAATTGTTAATTTCAAACAAAGATTGTAAATAATAATCTGAAGATCTGAACTTGTAATAGTCAAATACAGAACTTAGAATTGTTAAATACAAATTATTAGTGCAAATTATAACTTGAAGATCTGAACTTGTAATTGTCAAATACAGAACTTAAAATTGATAGCTTGTAATTATAATTGCAAATTATAAGTTGAAGATCTGAACTTGTAATAGGTAAATACAGAACTTCGAATTGTTAATTTCAAACTAAGATTGTAATTAATAATTTGAAGATCTGAACTTGTAATAGTCAAATACAGAACTTCGAATTGTTAAATACAAATTATTAATGCAAATTATAACTTGAAGATCTGAACTTGTAATTGTCAAATACAGAACTTAAAATTGATAGCTTATAATTATAATTGCAAATTATAAGTTGAAGATCTGAACTTGTAATAGGTAAATCCAGAACTTCGAATTGTTAATTTCAAACTAAGATTGTAATTAATAATTTGAAGATCTGAACTTGCAATAGTCAAATACAGAACTTCGAATTGTTAAATACAAATTATTAGTGCAAATTATAACTTGAAGATCTGAACTTGTAATTGTCAAATACAGAACTTAGAATTCATAACTTCAAATTATGATTGCTAACTATAACTTGAAGATCTGAACTTGAAATAGTCAAATACAGAACTTAGAATTGTAAAATTCAAATTATGATTGCAAATTATATCTTGAAGATCTGAACTTGTAATAGTCAAATACAGAACTTAAAATGGATAGCTTATAATTATAATTGCAAATTATAACTTGAAGATCTGAATTTGTAATAGGTAAATACAGAACTTCGAATTGTTAATTTCAAACTAAGATTGTAAATAATAATTTGAAGATCTGTACTTGTAATAGTCAAATACAGAACTTCGAATTGTTAAATACAAATTATTAGTGCAAATTATAACTTGAAGATCTGAACTTGTAATTGTCAAATACAGAACTTAAAATTGATAGCTTATAATTATAATTGCAAATTATAAGTTGAAGATCTGAACTTGTAATAGGTAAATACAAAACTTCGAATTGTTAATTTCAAACTAAGATTGTAAAAAATAATTTGAAGATCTGAACTTGTAATAGTCAAATAAGGAACTTCGAATTGTTAAATACAAATTATTAGTGCAAATTATAACTTGGAGATCTGAACTTGTAATTGTCAAATACAGAACTTAAAATTGATAGCTTATAATTATAATTGCAAATTATAAGTTGAAAATCTGAACTTGTAATAGGTAAATACAGAACTTCGAATTGTTAATTTCAAACTAAGATTGTAATTAATAATTTGAAGATCTGAACTTGTAATAGTCAAATACTGAACTTCGAATTGATAAATACAAATTATAAGTGCTAATTATAACTTGAAGATCTGAACTTGTAATTGTCAAATAGAGAACTTAAAATTGATAGCTTATAATTATAATTGCAAATTATAAGTTGAAGAGCTGAACTTGTAATAAGTAAATACAAAACTTCGAATTGTTAATTTCAAACTAAGATTGTAATTAATAATTTGAAGATCTGAACTTGTAATAGTCAAATACAGAACTTAGAATTGTAAAATTCAAATTATGATTGCAAATTATAACTTGAAGATCTGAACTTGTAATAGGTAAATACAGAACTTCGAATTGTTAATTTCAAACTAAGATTGTAATTAATAATTTGCAGATCTGAACTTGTAATAGTCAAATACAGAACTTCGAATTGTTAAATACAAATTATTAGTGCAAATTATAACTTGAAGATCTGAACTTGTAATTGTCAAATACAGAACTTAGAATTCATAACTTCAAATTATGATTGCAAATTATAACTTGAAGATCTGAACTTGTATTAGTCAAATACAGAACTTAGAATTGTAAAATGCAAATTATGATTGCTAATTATAACTTGAAGATCTGAACTTGTAATAGTCAAATACAGAACTTAAAATTGATAGCTTATAATTATAATTGCAAATTATAAGTTGAAGATCTGAACTTGTAATAGTCAAATACAGAACTTCGAATTGTTAATTTCAAACTAATATTGTAATTAATAATTTGAAGATCTGAACTTGTAATAGTCAAATACAGAACTTCAAATTGTTAAATTCAAATTATTAGTGCAAATTATAACTTGAAGATCTGAACTTGTAATTGTCAAATACAGAACTTAGAATTGATAGCTTATAATTATAATTGCAAATTATAACTTGAAGATCTGAACTTGTAATAGTGAATTACAGAACTTCTAATTGTTAATTTCAAACTAAGATTGTAATTAATAATTTGAAGATCTAAACTTGTAATAGTCAAATACAGAACTCCGAATTGTTAAATACAAATTATTAGTGCATATTATAACTTGAAGATCTGAACTTGTAATTGTCAAATATAGCACTTAGAATTTATAACTTCAAATTATGATTGCTAATTATAACTTGAAGAACTGAACTTGAAATAGTCAAATACAGAACTTAGAATTGTAAAATTCAAATCATGATTGCAAATTATAACTTGAAGATCTGAACTTGTAATAGTCAAATACAGAACTTAAAATTGATAGCTTATAATTATAATTGCAAATTATAACTTGAAGATCTGAATTTGTAATAGGTAAATACAGAACATCGAATTGTTAATTTCAAACAAAGATTGTAAATAATAATCTGAAGATCTGAACTTGTAATAGTCAAATACAGAACTTAGAATTGTTAAATACAAATTATTAGTGCAAATTATAACTTGAAGATCTGAACTTGTAATTGTCAAATACAGAACTTAAAATTGATAGCTTATAATTATAATTGCAAATTATAAGTTGAAGATCTGAACTTGTAATAGGTAAATACAGAACTTCGAATTGTTAATTTCAAACTAAGATTGTAATTAATAATTTGAAGATCTGAACTTGTAATAGTCAAATACAGAACTTCGAATTGTTAAATACAAATTATTAATGCAAATTATAACTTGAAGATCTGAACTTGTAATTGTCAAATACAGAACTTAAAATTGATAGCTTATAATTATAATTGCAAATTATAAGTTGAAGATCTGAACTTGTAATAGGTAAATACTGAACTTCGAATTGTTAATTTCAAACTAAGATTGTAATTAATAATTTGAAGATCTGAACTGGTAATAGTCAAATACAGAACTTCGAATTGTTAAATACAAATTATTAGTGCAAATTATAACTTGAAGATCTGAACTTGTAATTGTCAAATACAGCACTTAGAATTCATAACTTCAAATTATAATTGCAAATTATAACTTGAAGATCTGAACTTGTAATTGTAAAATACAGAACTAAGAATTCATAACTTCAAATTATGATTGTAAATAATAATGGGAAGATCTGAACTTGTAATAGTCAAATACAGAACTACGAATTGTTAAATACAAATTATTAGTGCAAATTATAACTTGAAGATCTGAACTTGTAATTGTCAAATACAGAACTTAGAATTCATAACTTCAAATTATGATTGCTAATTATAACTTGAAGATCTGAACTTGTAATAGTCAAATTCAGAACTTAGAATTTGTAAATTCAAATTATGATTGAAAATTATAACTTGAAGATCTGAACTTGTAATAGTCAAATACAGAACTTAAAATTGATAGCTTATAATTATAATTGCAAATTATAACTTGAAGATCTGAATTTGTAATAGGTAAATACAGAACTTCGAATTGTTAATTTCAAACTAAGTTTTTAAATAATAATTTGAAGATCTGAACTTGTAATAGTCAAATACAGAACTTCGAATTGTTAAATACAAATTATTAGTGCAAATTATAACTTGAAGATCTGAACTTGTAATTGTCAAATACAGAACTTAAAATTGATAGCTTATAATTATAATTGCAAATTATAAGTTGAAGATCTGAACTTGTAATAGGTAAATACAGAACTTCGAATTGTTAATTTCAAACTAAGATTGTAATTAATAATTTGAAGATCTGAACTTGCAATAGTCGAATACAGAACTTCGAATTGTTAAATACAAATTATAATTGCAAATTATAACTAGAAGATCTGAACTTGTAATAGGTAAATACAGAACTTCAAATTGTTAATTTCAAACTAAGATTGTAAATAATAATTTGAAGATATGAACTTGTAATAGTCAAATACAGAACTTCAAATTGTTAAATTCAAATTATTAGTGCAAATTATAACTTGAAGATCTGAACTTGTAATTGTCAAATACAGAACTTAGAATTGATAGCTTATAATTATAATTGCAAATTATAACTTGAAGAACTGAACTTGTAATAGTCAATTACAGAACTTAGATTTGTTAAATACTAATTATTATTTCAAATTATAACTTGAAGATCTGAACTTGTAATTGTCAAATACAGAACTTAAAATTGATAGCTTATAAGTATAATTGCAAATTATAACTAGAAGATATGAACTTGTGATAGGTAAATACAGAACTTCGCATTGTTAATTTCAAACTAAGATTGCAAATTATAACTTGAAGATCTGAACTTGTAATTGTCAAATACATAACTTAGAATTCATAACTTCAAATTATGATTGTAAATAATAATTAGTAGATCTGAACTTGTAATAGTCAAATACAGAACTTCGAATTGTTAAATACAAATTATTAGTGCAAATTATAACTTGAAGATCTGAACTTGTAATTGTCAAATACAGAACTTAGAATTCATAACTTCAAATTATGATTGTAAATAATAAGTAGAAGATCTGAACTTGTAATAGTCAAATACAGTACTTCGAATTGTTAAATACAAGTTATTAGTGCAAATTATAACTTGAAGATCTGAACTTGTAATTGTCAAATACAGAACTTAGAATTGATAGCTTATAATTATAATTGCAAATTATAACTTGAAGATCTGAACTTGTAATAGTGAATTACAGAACTTCTAATTGTTAATTTCAAACTATGATTGTAATTAATAATTGTAAGATCTAAACTTGTAATAGTCAAATACAGAACTCCGAATTGTTAAATACAAATTATTAGTGCAAATTATAACTTGAAGATCTGAACTTGTAATTGTCAAATACAGCACTTAGAATTCATAACTTCAAATTATGATTGCTAATTATAACTTGAAGATCTGAACTTGTAATAGTCAAATACAGAACTTAGAATTGTAAAATTCAAATCATGATTGCAAATTATAACTTGAAGATCTGAACTTGTAATAGTCAAATACTGAACTAAAAATTGATAGCTTATAATTATAATTGCAAATTATAACTTGAAGATCTGAATTTGTAATAGGTAAATACAGAACTTCGAATTGTTAATTTCAAACTAAGATTGTAATTAATAATTTGAAGATCTGCACTTGCAATAGTCGAATACAGAACTTCGAATTGTTAAATACAAATTATAATTGCAAATTATAACTAGAAGATCTGAACTTGTAATAGGTAAATACAGAACTTCAAATTGTTAATTTCAAACTAAGATTGTAAATAATAATTTGAAGATATGAACTTGAAATAGTCAAATACAGAACTTAGAATTGTAAAATTCAAATCATGATTGCAAATTATAACTTGAAGATCTGAACTTGTAATAGTCAAATACAGAACTTAAAATTGATAGCTTATAATTATAATTGCAAATTATAACTTGAAGATCTGAATTTGTAATAGGTAAATACAGAACATCGAATTGTTAATTTCAAACAAAGATTGTAAATAATAATCTGAAGATCTGAACTTGTAATAGTCAAATACAGAACTTAGAATTGTTAAATACAAATTATTAGTGCAAATTATAACTTGAAGATCTGAACTTGTAATTGTCAAATACAGAACTTAAAATTGATAGCTTATAATTATAATTGCAAATTATAAGTTGAAGATCTGAACTTGTAATAGGTAAATACAGAACTTCGAATTGTTAATTTCAAACTAAGATTGTAATTAATAATTTGAAGATCTGAACTTGTAATAGTCAAATACAGAACTTCGAATTGTTAAATACAAATTATTAATGCAAATTATAACTTGAAGATCTGAACTTGTAATTGTCAAATACAGAACTTAAAATTGATAGCTTATAATTACAATTGCAAATTATAAGTTGAAGATCTGAACTTGTAATAGGTAAATACTGAACTTCGAATTGTTAATTTCAAACTAAGATTGTAATTAATAATTTGAAGATCTGAACTGGTAATAGTCAAATACAGAACTTCGAATTGTTAAATACAAATTATTAGTGCAAATTATAACTTGAAGATCTGAACTTGTAATTGTCAAATACAGCACTTAGAATTCATAACTTCAAATTATAATTGCAAATTATAACTTGAAGATCTGAACTTGTAATTGTAAAATACAGAACTAAGAATTCATAACTTCAAATTATGATTGTAAATAATAATTAGAAGATCTGAACTTGTAATAGTCAAATACAGAACTACGAATTGTTAAATACAAATTATTAGTGCAAATTATAACTTGAAGATCTGAACTTGTAATTGTCAAATACAGAACTTAGAATTCATAACTTCAAATTATGATTGCTAATTATAACTTGAAGATCTGAACTTGTAATAGTCAAATTCAGAACTTAGAATTTGTAAATTCAAATTATGATTGAAAATTATAACTTGAAGATCTGAACTTGTAATAGTCAAATACAGAACTTAAAATTGATAGCTTATAATTATAATTGCAAATTATAACTTGAAGATCTGAATTTGTAATAGGTAAATACAGAACTTCGAATTGTTAATTTCAAACTAAGTTTTTAAATAATAATTTGAAGATCTGAACTTGTAATAGTCAAATACAGAACTTCGAATTGTTAAATACAAATTATTAGTGCAAATTATAACTTGAAGATCTGAACTTGTAATTGTCAAATACAGAACTTAAAATTGATAGCTTATAATTATAATTGCAAATTATAAGTTGAAGATCTGAACTTGTAATAGGTAAATACAGAACTTCGAATTGTTAATTTCAAACTAAGATTGTAATTAATAATTTGAAGATCTGAACTTGCAATAGTCGAATACAGAACTTCGAATTGTTAAATACAAATTATAATTGCAAATTATAACTAGAAGATCTGAACTTGTAATAGGTAAATACAGAACTTCAAATTGTTAATTTCAAACTAAGATTGTAAATAATAATTTGAAGATATGAACTTGTAATAGTCAAATACAGAACTTCAAATTGTTAAATTCAAATTATTAGTGCAAATTATAACTTGAAGATCTGAACTTGTAATTGTCAAATACAGAACTTAGAATTGATAGCTTATAATTATAATTGCAAATTATAACTTGAAGAACTGAACTTGTAATAGTCAATTACAGAACTTAGATTTGTTAAATACTAATTATTATTTCAAATTATAACTTGAAGATCTGAACTTGTAATTGTCAAATACAGAACTTAAAATTGATAGCTTATAAGTATAATTGCAAATTATAACTAGAAGATATGAACTTGTGATAGGTAAATACAGAACTTCGCATTGTTAATTTCAAACTAAGATTGCAAATTATAACTTGAAGATCTGAACTTGTAATTGTCAAATACATAACTTAGAATTCATAACTTCAAATTATGATTGTAAATAATAATTAGTAGATCTGAACTTGTAATAGTCAAATACAGAACTTCGAATTGTTAAATACAAATTATTAGTGCAAATTATAACTTGAAGATCTGAACTTGTAATTGTCAAATACAGAACTTAGAATTCATAACTTCAAATTATGATTGTAAATAATAAGTAGAAGATCTGAACTTGTAATAGTCAAATACAGAACTTCGAATTGTTAAATACAAGTTATTAGTGCAAATTATAACTTGAAGATCTGAACTTGTAATTGTCAAATACAGAACTTAGAATTGATAGCTTATAATTATAATTGCAAATTATAACTTGAAGATCTGAACTTGTAATAGTGAATTACAGAACTTCTAATTGTTAATTTCAAACTATGATTGTAATTAATAATTGTAAGATCTAAACTTGTAATAGTCAAATACAGAACTCCGAATTGTTAAATACAAATTATTAGTGCAAATTATAACTTGAAGATCTGAACTTGTAATTGTCAAATACAGCACTTAGAATTCATAACTTCAAATTATGATTGCTAATTATAACTTGAAGATCTGAACTTGTAATAGTCAAATACAGAACTTAGAATTGTAAAATTCAAATCATGATTGCAAATTATAACTTGAAGATCTGGACTTGTAATAGTCAAATACTGAACTAAAAATTGATAGCTTATAATTATAATTGCAAATTATAACTTGAAGATCTGAATTTGTAATAGGTAAATACAGAACTTCGAATTGTTAATTTCAAACTAAGATTGTAATTAATAATTTGAAGATCTGCACTTGCAATAGTCGAATACAGAACTTCGAATTGTTAAATACAAATTATAATTGCAAATTATAACTAGAAGATCTGAACTTGTAATAGGTAAATACAGAACTTCAAATTGTTAATTTCAAACTAAGATTGTAAATAATAATTTGAAGATATGAACTTGTAATAGTCAAATACAGAACTTCAAATTGATAGCTTATAAGTATAATTGCAAATTATAACTTGAAGATCTGAATTTGTAATAGGTAAATACAGAACTTCGAATTGTTAATTTCAAACTAAGATTGTAAATAATAATTTGAAGATCTGAACTTGTAATAGTCAAATACAGAACTTAGAATTGTTAAATACAAATTATAAGTGCAAATTATAACTTGAAGATCTGAACTTGTAATTGTCAAATACAGAACTTAAAATTGATAGCTTATAATTATAATTGCAAATTATAAGTTGAAGATCTGAACTTGTAATAGTCAAATACAGAACTTCGAATTGTTAATTTCAAACTAATATTGTAATTAATAATTTGAAGATCTGAACTTGTAATAGTCAAATACAAAACTTCAAATTGTTAAATTCAAATTATTAGTGCAAATTATAACTTGAAGATCTGAACTTGTAATTGTCAAATACAGAACTTAAAATTGATAGCTTATAATTATAATTGCAAATTATAAGTTGAAGATCTGAACTTGTAATAGGTAAATACTGAACTTCGAATTGTTAATTTCAAACTAAGATTGTAATTAATAATTTGAAGATCTGAACTTGTAATAGTCAAATACAGAACTTCGAATTGTTAAATACAAATTATTAGTGCAAATTATAACTTGAAGATCTGAACTTGTAATTGTCAAATACAGCACTTAGAATTCATAACTTCAAATTATAATTGCAAATTATAACTTGAAGATCTGAACTTGTAATTGTAAAATACAGAACTAAGAATTCATAACTTCAAATTATGATTGTAAATAATAATTAGAAGATCTGAACTTGTAATAGTCAAATACAGAACTACGAATTGTTAAATACAAATTATTAGTGCAAATTATAACTTGAAGATCTGAACTTGTAATTGTCAAATACAGAACTTAGAATTCATAACTTCAAATTATGATTGCTAATTATAACTTGAAGATCTGAACTTGTAATAGTCAAATTCAGAACTTAGAATTTGTAAATTCAAATTATGATTGCAAATTATAACTTGAAGATCTGAACTTGTAATAGTCAAATACAGAACTTAAAATTGATAGCTTATAATTATATTTGCAAATTATAACTTGAAGATCTGAATTTGTAATAGGTAAAAACAGAACTTCGAATTGTTAATTTCAAACTAAGATTGTAATTAATAATTTGAAGATCTGCACTTGCAATAGTCGAATACAGAACTTCGAATTGTTAAATACAAATTATAATTGCAAATTATAACTAGTAGATCTGAACTTGTAATAGGTAAATACAGAACTTCAAATTGTTAATTTCAAAGTAAGATTGTAAATAATAATTTGAAGATATGAACTTGTAATAGTCAAATACAGAACTTCAAATTGTTAAATTCAAATTATTAGTGCAAATTATAACTTGAAGATCTGAACTTGTAATAGTCAAATACTGAACTTAAAATTGATAGCTTATAATTATAATTGCAAATTATAACTTGAAGATCTGAATTTGTAATAGGTAAATACAGAACTTCGAATTGTTAAATACAAATTATTAGTGCAAATTATAACTTGAAAATCTGAACTAGTAATTGTCAAATACAGAACTTAAAATTGATAGCTTATAATTATAATTGCAAATTATAAGTTGAAGATCTGAACTTGTAATAAGTAAATACAGAACTTCTAATTGTTAATTTCAAACTAAGATTGTAATTAATAATTTGAAGATCTGAACTTGTAATAGTCAAATTCAGAACTTAGAATTCATAACTTCAAATTATGACTACAAATTATAACTTGAAGATCTGAACTTGTAATTGTAAAATACAGAACTAAGAATTGTTGAATACAAATTATTAGTGCAAATTATAACTTGAAGATCTGAACTTGTAATTGTCAAATACAGAACTTAAAATTGATAGCTTATAATTATAATTGCAAATTATAAGTTGAAGATCTGAACTTGTAATAGGTAAATACAGAACTTCGAATTGTTAATTTCAAACTAAGATTGTAATTAATAATTTGAAGATCTGAACTTGCAATAGTCGAATACAGAACTTCGAATTGTTAAATACAAATTATAATTGCAAATTATAACTAGAAGATCTGAACTTGTAATAGGTAAATACAGAACTTCAAATTGTTAATTTCAAACTAAGATTGTAAATAATAATTTGAAGATATGAACTTGTAATAGTCAAATACAGAACTTCAAATTGTTAAATTCAAATTATTAGTGCAAATTATAACTTGAAGATCTGAACTTGTAATTGTCAAATACAGAACTTAGAATTGATAGCTTATAATTATAATTGCAAATTATAACTTGAAGAACTGAACTTGTAATAGTCAATTACAGAACTTAGATTTGTTAAATACTAATTATTATTTCAAATTATAACTTGAAGATCTGAACTTGTAATTGTCAAATACAGAACTTAAAATTGATAGCTTATAAGTATAATTGCAAATTATAACTAGAAGATATGAACTTGTAATAGGTAAATACAGAACTTCGCATTGTTAATTTCAAACTAAGATTGCAAATTATAACTTGAAGATCTGAACTTGTAATTGTCAAATACATAACTTAGAATTCATAACTTCAAATTATGATTGTAAATAATAATTAGTAGATCTGAACTTGTAATTGTCAAATACAGAACTTAGAATTCATAACTTCAAATTATGATTGTAAATAATAAGTAGAAGATCTGAACTTGTAATAGTCAAATACAGAACTTCGAATTGTTAAATACAAGTTATTAGTGCAAATTATAACTTGAAGATCTGAACTTGTAATTGTCAAATACAGAACTTAGAATTGATAGCTTATAATTATAATTGCAAATTATAACTTGAAGATCTGAACTTGTAATAGTGAATTACAGAACTTCTAATTGTTAATTTCAAACTATGATTGTAATTAATAATTGTAAGATCTAAACTTGTAATAGTCAAATACAGAACTCCGAATTGTTAAATACAAATTATTAGTGCAAATTATAACTTGAAGATCTGAACTTGTAATTGTCAAATACAGCACTTAGAATTCATAACTTCAAATTATGATTGCTAATTATAACTTGAAGATCTGAACTTGTAATAGTCAAATACAGAACTTAGAATTGTAAAATTCAAATCATGATTGCAAATTATAACTTGAAGATCTGAACTTGTAATAGTCAAATACTGAACTAAAAATTGATAGCTTATAATTATAATTGCAAATTATAACTTGAAGATCTGAATTTGTAATAGGTAAATACAGAACTTCGAATTGTTAATTTCAAACTAAGATTGTAATTAATAATTTGAAGATCTGCACTTGCAATAGTCGAATACAGAACTTCGAATTGTTAAATACAAATTATAATTGCAAATTATAACTAGAAGATCTGAACTTGTAATAGGTAAATACAGAACTTCAAATTGTTAATTTCAAACTAAGATTGTAAATAATAATTTGAAGATATGAACTTGTAATAGTCAAATACAGAACTTCAAATTGATAGCTTATAAGTATAATTGCAAATTATAACTTGAAGATCTGAATTTGTAATAGGTAAATACAGAACTTCGAATTGTTAATTTCAAACTAAGATTGTAAATAATAATTTGAAGATCTGAACTTGTAATAGTCAAATACAGAACTTAGAATTGTTAAATACAAATTATAAGTGCAAATTATAACTTGAAGATCTGAACTTGTAATTGTCAAATACAGAACTTAAAATTGATAGCTTATAATTATAATTGCAAATTATAAGTTGAAGATCTGAACTTGTAATAGTCAAATACAGAACTTCGAATTGTTAATTTCAAACTAATATTGTAATTAATAATTTGAAGATCTGAACTTGTAATAGTCAAATACAAAACTTCAAATTGTTAAATTCAAATTATTAGTGCAAATTATAACTTGAAGATCTGAACTTGTAATTGTCAAATACAGAACTTAAAATTGATAGCTTATAATTATAATTGCAAATTATAAGTTGAAGATCTGAACTTGTAATAGGTAAATACTGAACTTCGAATTGTTAATTTCAAACTAAGATTGTAATTAATAATTTGAAGATCTGAACTTGTAATAGTCAAATACAGAACTTCGAATTGTTAAATACAAATTATTAGTGCAAATTATAACTTGAAGATCTGAACTTGTAATTGTCAAATACAGCACTTAGAATTCATAACTTCAAATTATAATTGCAAATTATAACTTGAAGATCTGAACTTGTAATTGTAAAATACAGAACTAAGAATTCATAACTTCAAATTATGATTGTAAATAATAATTAGAAGATCTGAACTTGTAATAGTCAAATACAGAACTACGAATTGTTAAATACAAATTATTAGTGCAAATTATAACTTGAAGATCTGAACTTGTAATTGTCAAATACAGAACTTAGAATTCATAACTTCAAATTATGATTGCTAATTATAACTTGAAGATCTGAACTTGTAATAGTCAAATTCAGAACTTAGAATTTGTAAATTCAAATTATGATTGCAAATTATAACTTGAAGATCTGAACTTGTAATAGTCAAATACAGAACTTAAAATTGATAGCTTATAATTATATTTGCAAATTATAACTTGAAGATCTGAATTTGTAATAGGTAAAAACAGAACTTCGAATTGTTAGTTTCAAACTAAGATTGTAATTAATAATTTGAAGATCTGCACTTGCAATAGTCGAATACAGAACTTCGAATTGTTAAATACAAATTATAATTGCAAATTATAACTAGTAGATCTGAACTTGTAATAGGTAAATACAGAACTTCAAATTGTTAATTTCAAAGTAAGATTGTAAATAATAATTTGAAGATATGAACTTGTAATAGTCAAATACAGAACTTCAAATTGTTAAATTCAAATTATTAGTGCAAATTATAACTTGAAGATCTGAACTTGTAATTGTCAAATACAGAACTTAGAATTGTAAAATTCAAATCATGATTGCAAATTATAACTTGAAGATCTGAACTTGTAATAGTCAAATACTGAACTTAAAATTGATAGCTTATAATTATAATTGCAAATTATAACTTGAAGATCTGAATTTGTAATAGGTAAATACAGAACTTCGAATTGTTAAATACAAATTATTAGTGCAAATTATAACTTGAAAATCTGAACTAGTAATTGTCAAATACAGAACTTAAAATTGATAGCTTATAATTATAATTGCAAATTATAAGTTGAAGATCTGAACTTGTAATAAGTAAATACAGAACTTCTAATTGTTAATTTCAAACTAAGATTGTAATTAATAATTTGAAGATCTGAACTTGTAATAGTCAAATTCAGAACTTAGAATTCATAACTTCAAATTATGACTACAAATTATAACTTGAAGATCTGAACTTGTAATTGTAAAATACAGAACTAAGAATTGTTGAATACAAATTATTAGTGCAAATTATAACTTGAAGATCTGAACTTGTAATTGTCAAATACAGAACTTAAAATTGATAGCTTATAATTATAATTGCAAATTATAAGTTGAAGATCTGAACTTGTAATAAGTAAATACAGAACTTCTAATTGTTAATTTCAAACTAAGATTGTAATTAATAATTTGAAGATCTGAACTTGTAATAGTCAAATTCAGAACTTAGAATTCATAACTTCAAATTATGACTACAAATAATAACTTGAAGATCTGAACTTGTAATTGTAAAATACAGAACTAAGAATTGTTGAATACAAATTATTAGTGCAAATTATAACTTGAAGATCTGAACTTGTAATTGTCAAATACAGAACTTAAAATTGATAGCTTATAATTATAATTGCAAATTATAAGTTGAAGATCTGAACTTGTAATAGGTAAATCCAGAACTTCGAATTGTTAATTTCAAACTAAGATTGTAATTAATAATTTGAAGATCTGAACTTGCAATAGTCAAATACAGAACTTCGAATTGTTAAATACAAATTATTAGTGCAAATTATAACTTGAAGATCTGAACTTGTAATTGTCAAATACAGACCTTAGAATTCATAACTTCAAATTATGATTGCTAACTATAACTTGAAGATCTGAACTTGAAATAGTCAAATACAGAACTTAGAATTGTAAAATTCAAATTATGATTGCAAATTATAACTTGAAGATCTGAACTTGTAATAGTCAAATACAGAACTTAAAATGGATAGCTTATAATTATAATTGCAAATTATAACTTGAAGATCTGAATTTGTAATAGGTAAATACAGAACTTCGAATTGTTAATTTCAAACTAAGATTGTAAATAATAATTTGAAGATCTGTACTTGTAATAGTCAAATACAGAACTTCGAATTGTTAAATACAAATTATTAGTGCAAATTATAACTTGAAGATCTGAACTTGTAATTGTCAAATACAGAACTTAAAATTGATAGCTTATAATTATAATTGCAAATTATAAGTTGAAGATCTGAACTTGTAATAGGTAAATACAAAACTTCGAATTGTTAATTTCAAACTAAGATTGTAAAAAATAATTTGAAGATCTGAACTTGTAATAGTCAAATAAGGAACTTCGAATTGTTAAATACAAATTATTAGTGCAAATTATAACTTGGAGATCTGAACTTGTAATTGTCAAATACAGAACTTAAAATTGATAGCTTATAATTATAATTGCAAATTATAAGTTGAAAATCTGAACTTGTAATAGGTAAATACAGAACTTCGAATTGTTAATTTCAAACTAAGATTGTAATTAATAATTTGAAGATCTGAACTTGTAATAGTCAAATACTGAACTTCGAATTGATAAATACAAATTATAAGTGCTAATTATAACTTGAAGATCTGAACTTGTAATTGTCAAATAGAGAACTTAAAATTGATAGCTTATAATTATAATTGCAAATTATAAGTTGAAGAGCTGAACTTGTAATAAGTAAATACAAAACTTCGAATTGTTAATTTCAAACTAAGATTGTAATTAATAATTTGAAGATCTGAACTTGTAATAGTCAAATACAGAACTTAGAATTGTAAAATTCAAATTATGATTGCAAATTATAACTTGAAGATCTGAACTTGTAATAGGTAAATACAGAACTTCGAATTGTTAATTTCAAACTAAGATTGTAATTAATAATTTGCAGATCTGAACTTGTAATAGTCAAATACAGAACTTCGAATTGTTAAATACAAATTATTAGTGCAAATTATAACTTGAAGATCTGAACTTGTAATTGTCAAATACAGAACTTAGAATTCATAACTTCAAATTATGATTGCAAATTATAACTTGAAGATCTGAACTTGTATTAGTCAAATACAGAACTTAGAATTGTAAAATTCAAATTATGATTGCAAATTATAACTTGAAGATCTGAATTTGTAATAGGTAAATACAGAACATCGAATTGTTAATTTCAAACAAAGATTGTAAATAATAATCTGAAGATCTGAACTTGTAATAGTCAAATACAGAACTTAGAATTGTTAAATACAAATTATTAGTGCAAATTATAACTTGAAGATCTGAACTTGTAATTGTCAAATACAGAACTTAAAATTGATAGCTTATAATTATAATTGCAAATTATAAGTTGAAGATCTGAACTTGTAATAGGTAAATACAGAACTTCGAAATGTTAATTTCAAACTAAGATTGTAATTAATAATTTGAAGATCTGAACTTGTAATAGTCAAATACAGAACTTCGAATTGTTAAATACAAATTATTAATGCAAATTATAACTTGAAGATCTGAACTTGTAATTGTCAAATACAGAACTTAAAATTGATAGCTTATAATTATAATTGCAAATTATAAGTTGAAGATCTGAACTTGTAATAGGTAAATACTGAACTTCGAATTGTTAATTTCAAACTAAGATTGTAATTAATAATTTGAAGATCTGAACTGGTAATAGTCAAATACAGAACTTCGAATTGTTAAATACAAATTATTAGTGCAAATTATAACTTGAAGATCTGAACTTGTAATTGTCAAATACAGCACTTAGAATTCATAACTTCAAATTATAATTGCAAATTATAACTTGAAGATCTGAACTTGTAATTGTAAAATACAGAACTAAGAATTCATAACTTCAAATTATGATTGTAAATAATAATAGTAGTGTAGAATTAGGGGGGCAGCCATCTTGGTTCGGAGTAAGGTCAACCACGCCCACTTTTCAAGGTCAGAGTAAGGTCAACCACGCCCACTTTTCAAGGCCGAGTTCCTATTGGTCGAAAGCCACGCCCACTTTTCAAGGTCGAGTTCCCATTGGTCGAAAGCCACGCCCACTTTTCAAGGTCGAGTTCCTATTGGTCGAAAGCCACACCCACTTCTCAAGGTTAAACACAAAATACACCCCCTCTTCATCCACACCTCGCGGTAATCCAAGGTCATCGAATGAGGTTATTACTCAAGGACAAATTTTAGCTATTGGCTGATGACAGACTCAAGGTCTATTGTTGACCTTCACAGTTGCTATATATTGACTTTACATTGCTTATAATCTTAAGTGTATATCTACATACATAATCAACTCAACGTACATATCAAATCAACTTGAAACAAGTAAGTAAAGTGTTTATTAATTAATTTTTATTATAATTGATAAGTACTTTGTTACAGTGGAATTGTTAAATGAAAAATCTTACTTACTAAACAAATCTCGATCTAAAAACATCTCTATTGGATTATCTAAATTTAATTTGCAACCTAATATTACAATTAGCGGTGTAAAACAAAAAGTGATATTAAATGAAGAAGAATGGAAACGTTTTAATTTTTACAAAACTATGCTAACATCATATTTTAGTGATAGTGGTTCAAAATTGTCTCCAGTAGTTGATTCATTTACTATTGAATTTCATAACTTTAAAAATAAAAAAATTATAAAATTATGTAGAGATAGTGAAAATTGGGTTTATTTGGGGTTTGAAACTATTACTGGATTATGGGAATTGACCGATTTAGTAAATGGTTATTTATCAGTATTACATAAACATTCATTTGATGTATTTTACTTCAACACCATAAACAATAATTTAAACCTACTAGAAAACCCATCTAATATATCTAATATTATCAACACGGAAACTGCTGGATTCAATGCATATACACTTATGGAGATAGCACATTTTTTCCCTGAAAAAATTATAGTTGATGTGGAAATTGCTAATGCAATTAAATTATAGGATGTGGATGGCATACGCTGAACAACATTATCCAAAAGCTGTAGATTTAAATTCATCCATCGAACGATTGAAGTGTACTTTAACAGATATGGCATTCGATGTTGAACATGGTGCTGTATATATGAAGTCAGGATATCCAAACTTGCAGGAGGCTGAAGTTATGGCAGAGAAGTATGGAATTCAAGTGGAGTTATGTGATAAATTTTTAAAAAAGTTAATAACATTAGAAGCATTTTGTAGAATATTAAAAAATAAAAATTTTAAAGATATTATACGTGAAATAATAGATTTTCTACCATATGGTCTTGTAATAGAAAATAAATTAGTAGAATGTATTAACGATGGTGAAATATAATAAAAATATAATAAAAATATAATAAAAATGAATATAAAACTATGTATGTATTTAATGTTTTGTTTATTAGTACTTAGTATCTTCAACAAAGTAGATGTGTGCAAAAGCAAGCATATGAAATAAAATGAATTCAACTTTAATTTATTTCATAGCAGCGATATGGAACAACACAATTATATTGACATGCCCAAGAAATCTAAAAAACGCCATGATTTGCACTCAATATCTGGATATTACCGAGGAGTCTAAACATTGTGAAAAATTTGATAAAATGTCTATTGATATCATGCAAAGTGATCAATTCATCATTACACACCCATTATTAATTCAGAATGACAAATTGGTTTTATATTATGAGACCATCTTTGAATTTCAAGATGCAAGTCAAATAAGAAATCCAGGTGAATATTTGGTACTCAAATTGAACGAACTCAGACATAACTACAACACCCTACATATCAACGCAATCGTTTTCGAATTTTTATTTTTCACAAGTATTGTGCTATATATTCTAACGGTTGTATATATTAGTTTAAGAGTTAAATTGAGACAATGTAAACTTTTCCTGTAAAAACAAATAAATCAACAAAATAATTTTTTAATTTCTTTTTATTATTCGCACAAAATCTTGATTTTACAACTATTGTAATATACAAGATGGACAATGGAACTTATTGTTAGCTTTTATAGATATCTTCGAATAATTTTCATATATTGAATTAGGTAAAACTTTATGTATTCCACAAACATCCCCCCCATCACCATCAGAAAAATTTGCACAAACATCTTCACTATCATCGGAATCATTTAGATCTTCAACTTTTGTAGTTATATTTAGGTAATTTTCTGGTGTTGAATTAGGTAAAACTTCGTATATCCCACAAACATCATGTCCAGTCATGGGGCATTTTGGAGATATTTTTTCATGTTTTACTCTAGGAATATCCCCATTCTTCCAATTTCCTATAACGATTGCACAAAACGCACACCGAACAATATCACCAATTCCTAAGCTGTAAAATCCGTTTTTTGCTAACTTGATCGGATCTATAAAAGAGTAACCCCAATTTTTAAACGAAATAAGTCGACCATTTTCTTCCGCATACATTTTAATAAGCGATTCTCCTTCTATAATAAAAGGACAACTTGGAGACCATTTTTTATGTTCTTCTATAGGATTATCCCCCTTTTCCCAACTACCAATAATGATTGCACAATACGCACACCGCACATTATCGTCATCGTATAAATTGTAAAACCCAGCTTTTACCAACTCCTTCGATTCTACAAAGGGGTGCTTCCAATCTCTAAACGAAAAAAGGCGACCTTCTTCTTCAGCATATACCCACATGGTTATCACGTAACTGCTCTTCATGTACTAACTATAACAAACTATCCCCACAATAAAAAACAATAAAAAAGCAATTTAAAAAAATGTATTTATTCAGACATAATAAAATTGTTATACAAATAAAAAACATTTGATAGTGCGCAAACACAATCTTGAAGGGTGTGGTAAAAACAAGATGGTTTCCCCATTGGTAGCGCTGGTTGTTCATCGAATTCTGCCACCGATTTGCCAATTATGTTTTGAATGAATAATGTCTTCTCGCGCCCTTTCACATATACAACATCAACAGATGATGTTAAATTTCTCACAATATCATTAAATTTATAAACTGGTGTAAATCCACTCTCCCATAGTATTCCATGGTGGTTTTTCATTAAATAATTTGCTTGTTTTTGGAATTCCAGTGGTAAACAACTAAACTTTAAATGCGTTTTAAATATGTAATGAGCTGTTTTGAAACCATCATAAACAGCTAACTCCTTCGGTGAAAATACTAGGTTGGAAGTTTTAAACCCCTGAACATCCAAAACCATTATGTTACTCATATTTGCTTCACTGAGTTTGTAAGTGGATTATAATTAAACACACGATCGTGTAGAACTAAACAATAAGCTGTTGTGTTTTCTTTTATATTATCCGCACATTCGAATTCTACCCTCACTTCTATTGGTCCTTTACTAAGACCCTCCTTCTGACGAGTACAATCTACTACTACCATTGGAGCGTTAGCTTTAAATTCTTCAGGAGTAAACATTGGTTCGTTTTCTTTACCATAATATGTTTGTTGAAAATTTGCAAACATTTCATATAAAATTGAAAATGAATTCTTTTGATAGTTTATATTTAAATTATCATAGGGGTAACGCTCTGAATTTAAATAAACGTTTAAATTTACCAAATTGCAATAGTCAAATTTACTCATATCCTTATTAATTTTGTTTTTTCTATTTGTTGAAAATGCTATTATTATCATTCTAGGTGTTTCTACTTGAGTGGAAGTTTTTACGGTCCATGAATGACGATTTGTTAAAGGTAATTGCGGATATTCGTGAAGTTCCCACGATCTAAATGCTATGGGGATTTCTATGTTTTTATCGATGTACTTTGTTAAACGTAGCTGTTCCTCCAACGAAACCGTTATGTGTGGTACTTTCCAAAATAGTTTATTAATAGTAACCTGAAGCTTTTCATCAGCCTTTGAAGATTCCAATGCGTTTACATCGCTGTTACTTCTTATCAATACCAGTTCTTGCTTTGCATTCAATATGATTTTATTATAATCCTCACAAAAACCCAAAAGCATCTTTAATGGTATGCAAGCATTAAAATGTCCATCGAAACCTTGATTTAGTACCATTTCTTTATTTGCTTTTGGATTCCACCCAGCGTTTTTTAATTTCAAGCATTCGTTTTCGGAGTATGATGTATATGATTTCATGGTAGTGGTAACACCTGGATTTCTAGAGGAATCCATTACAACTCCGTTTAATTCATATCTAACTTCGCTGAATAAAAATGCTACACCATTGTTAACGAAATGAGCTGTCTGTGAAGTAATTCCACCATCTGTTTTTAGCGAGCCTTCAATATAAAGATAGCTAAGACTAGGTGCTGTATATGCATCCAGCTGTTGAATAGGGATTCTAATTTCATCGTTATTAGCAAATGATGTGGAAGCATATGGTTGATGTGTATGAAATTCTGCATTTGTAATCGAATTATCTTCTATAATTTTTTCTGCAATATCCAAAATCCCCATCTTCACACAAGTACTTTATAACCTAAAGCTTTCAAAAACGCTTTATTAATTGGTGTTATCACACCCGTTGAAGGTTTTCGACTGATGCTTTTTATGTTAGACAGATGCTTATATTGTTGACGTATATTTCTAGAATATTGGATTACCATCTTTAGAGTTTTTTTAAATGAAACCTTATTGATATTTCTTCCCCGTTAAAATCTATAACCTGATCGTTCTGATCTATTATTCTAACTGAAATATTTGTTATAAATTGAGTGGTTATAGGTAAATAAATGACATTAGATGGGGTTTCAACTATTTTATACCCGCGTGGAACTAATGGAAAAAACTCATGCACTACGTGACTCAACTTTCCATTTCTATAAGAACCGGTCGTAATATTACACTCAATACAGATAGTGTTAGCAGATAAAATATTGACACCATGATCAGATACTGTTGAAGTATTTTTAATAATGTATTTCTTATCAAAACCCAATAATGGTCCTATACTATCGGGTTTGTTAAAATTAATACGTTCTGTACATTTAATGTTCACTTTTGAAGTATTAGCATTAGCTGTGAGTTCTAGGGAGGTATTAGTGGCACTTAACTGTGTTTGTAAATATGATTGAATATCACTGATTTCATAAGCCCCACTAGGAATTTCAATAATTTTTTCCAAATCCGTATAAAACTTATTGTAAGTCTTCAATATTTTGGTTTGCGTTTTAGATAAATCTAATACATAATCCCCATTTTCTTCTTTTATAAAACCCAAGAGTGGTTTAATATCGCCATCAATTTCTTTGTCGTTATTGAGTGATTTTGGTAGTGATTTTAAACGCACCTCAAAATCTGTAATAATGAACTTATTAGGCACTAGTTTATCTATTTTTTTTTGTAGTGATGATAGAATTTGAGTGAGTTCATAAGAGCCTATGTCAAGGTTAAAGTTTAAACTTTTTTCATTATCATAATAAAACTGATTCACTTTTCGAGTGTTTTGGAAAATTACATCTTTTAACTCTAATGTGTATTGTTTTGATTTTATGCTTGTTGTCTTGAATGTAAGACCTTTTAATACACTATCATTTCTCTCAGAATTTGCCGAGGATGCACATTTTAGTACTATTTTATTATTATTCGTCGAAACAATGGAAATAGCATCGGGATTTTTAAAATGTGCTTGCACATTTTGAACTAACTTTTCAATACTCATCGCACCAGCGGGTGCCGAGAAAACAACATCATCACCATAGTAAAATTTATTACAGCCAACCCTAACATTATGTATGGTGTTATAAGTTTCAAAATTTGTTAAAGCTAGTACATATTGTCCATCATCAGCATATATAGTCGGATTAATTTCCGAATACAATTCGGAGCTATTACCGCTTACACTGATTACATATGACATTTCGTGGGTGGTTGACTTAACACTGATGTAAATAATTAGTGGAATGTCTATATAAAAAGTCTAAACACAGATGCCCGCAATTGAACGAGTTATACTTTTGGTATCTGGCATAATTATATTTGATTTTCTTATTGCTACCGAAATATTTGATTAATTGTGGAGGTGGTGCTAGATTTCCATAACTATCGAAATATAAAATATCATTGTGATGTTTAACATATGCAGTCCAATGAGAACCGGATTTAAAATCTTCCTCCAAATTAACTATACCACATTCAAATTTGCATATTTTTTTCGGTAAAGTATTTTTCATAAAAACTCCTCTAAAATGTGGAATTTTTAATTTTTTAACTATTTGAAGTAAATCGATGTTTGTTAGTGGTTTTTTCGGTAGCGATGCTATTAGTTTTTTGAATATGGCTTTAAAAATAATCCAAGTCCACTTTTATATGGTTTTAAATAAAGACCTTTGCCTATGGCAATGGCTTCCATGTTTTTATTATGTCGTTGAGCCTCTTTTAAATTTTCGCTGGCACTTTTTGAATCATTAACGGCTTTAACGATTCCTGCAGCACCACCACCCAAAGCTCCTAAAGCACTTAGAGCGGCAAATATGGGGATTAGAGGTAGGAAGCCCCCAGTTTTTGGTATCGGAATAACTCGTGGTTTTTTAGGTTTCTGCTTAATGGTCGAAAGAGCGATTTTCGCATTAGTTAATAAATCTGAGCTTTTACTTCGACGTAAAACGTCTGCGGTTTTTTTCAACGTCTGTCTGAACGATGGTTTTTTAGATCTTTTACAACCCATCCCCATTTTTACTTTGGCTTTCATAACACCTGTTACCCCCACAGCAGCAATTTTTTCTGCAAGTGATGAATCCTTCGAAAGTATTCTACTTATTGCTTTATCGGATAGTATTTTATCTGCTCTGTGTCTGTCAGATATATCTTTAAAATTTGAATAGGCTATATCGTGTTCTTTACAAGCTTCATCTAGTTGGTTAATGCCAGAATCACCTCTATCTAAACGTTTTTTTAACTTCGTACCGGGGCCGCAAAATCTTTAAAAAATATTATTAAATTCATAATTCTTAAATACTTAGAGTATATATATTAGATACCTATAACCCGGAATATGTAATTCAAAGGGTAGTTTATTTATTATATTATTAACTAGTCCAGCACCGTGTCTACGATGTATCAGCATTGTATTACAAATGTTGACTGAAATTTATTGTTTTAGATTTTTCTTTTAAGGGTATTAGAAAAGTGTTTATTACCAATATCGGTGTAGTGTAGTTACTACTGTGGTATTATGTTAAATATCGTTTTATACCGCTGTATACCGCTATATACCCGCCATATACCGCTATATGGCGGTATATAGCGGTATACAGCGGCATATAGGGTATATATACCGCGGTATACAGTGGTATATAGCGGTATACCGCTATATACCGCCATATAGCGGTATATAGCGGTATATGGCGGTATATAGCGGTATATGGCGGTATATAGCGGTATATAGCGGTATATGGCGTTATATAGCGGTATACCGCCATATACCGCTATATACCGCTGTATTGTATATATCAAAATCATAAGTAAAAATGCGTTTAGTGAAGCAACATCATCAACTTCCCATATTAAACCATGATGTTCAAACTATTACTTTCCCTAAGCATGGTGTTTTGTTGGGGTGCACATCAAAAATGGGTTTGATTGTTGGTTATTCTGGCTGTGGTAAAACTAACGCTCTTCTCTGTTTACTTCTTCACCCCAACGGACTTCGTTTTGAAAATATTTATCTATATTCAAAATCAATATTTCAACCAAAATATGAATTTTTGAAACAAGTTTTGAATCCTTTAAGTGGAATCGGTTATTTTGAGTACGAAAACGAGAAAGATGTGCCATCACCTATAGATGTCAAACCAAACTCGATATTTATCTTTGATGATGTGATTTGCACCAAGCAAGATATCATGAGAGAATATTTCAGTTTTGGTAGACATAAAAATATTGATTCTTTTTATTTATGTCAAACATATAGTAAAATACCTAAACAATTAATAAGAGATAATGCAAATTTTATAGTGTTGTTTAAACAAGATAATACAAATTTAAAACATGTTTATGATGATCATGTGGGTGTGGATATGACTTTTAATCAATTTAAAACTTTATGTAATATTTGTTGGCAAAATAAATACGGAATGTTAGTTATTGACAAAGCTTGTGATATTAACAGCGGGCGCTATAGACAAGGTTTTGATACATTTATTATTATATAAGAATAATATGTTATTAAAATAACTGCTAGTATTCAGGTGACTACGATGGATAAACGTTTAACTCATGATCTTATTCAAGCGAGAAAAGCTGTAAAAATGAAATATAAAAGTTTAAAATCGAATATGATGCAATCAAATTTGGATTTCTTTAAAAAGTATAAACCCATCACTGAACCATTACAAAAAATAGCCTCGCAATTCAATCAAACGCATAACAAAAAACCCGAAATCAAACCGGAAATTCATTTCGATATATCAAAACCGGAAATTGATATACCACACACTCCAAAAAAGAAGAAATATGGACGTAAATCAGAGGTCGAGCCAAAAATTTATAAATCACCACCAAATTTTTTAATGGACGATGCAGTTTATCAACATGAGCCTGATGATGTTGATTTAAATCGAACAATTTTACATCCTATGTTTACCGAAGAAGAAGAATATAGCCACGCTTTTAATGAAACAGCTAAAGAAGTGAGCGATATGTTGGGTTCGAAAGCATTTCAAGATTATTTAGATAATTTTACACCACTACCTAGACAATATATAGAAGATATGATAAGAGATACGGATGATAATTTTGATTTTAACTATGGAGTTCATCATGACTTAAAAACTGCAAAATTTGCAATTGGTGATTCATTACTCGATTTTAATGAAGACGACATTATAATTAAAATACCGAATGCTAATAAATCTTTAAAATATAAAGGGACGCCCGGTCTTTACGAGCTCTTATTTAAAAAAAATCCGGTGGGGTATAAAACAGATGATTTAGATAACTATATTGATATTGGAAATAGAACCAATTTATTTCGTAGAAATTATTCATCTACTAATCAAATTACTGGTAATGCCACAACCAAGTATAAAAGAATAATTAAACCACAATTAAAAGATAAAGGTATAATTGGAAATAAACATAAGGGTGGTGGTTTTCTAGAATCTCCACTATTTTTACAATACAACAATAAGAAAAAAGATTTTGTGTATTTTGACGATGTAAATGAGATAATCGAGCGATTGAAACTTTTAATAGCATCCCGATCTGCTGGTCACGACGGTCATGTAAACGAGATCGCATCCATAGAAGAAGAATTACGAGAAGCTAAAATTATCCAATAAGAAATTATTGAACGATGGATATAAAGAGAGATGTTGTAAATGAATTACATAAACCTGCCCGCCGAAATTATCAACGGAGACCAGTTTTGGTTAATGGATTGAACGACTTATTTCAAGCAGATTTAGTAGATATAGCACAATTATCAACTATAAACAAAGGATTCAAATTTATATTGGTCGTCATTAATGTGTTTTCCAAATATGTATGGGCAAAACCTTTAAAGAATAAAAGTGGGCGAGAGGTGACCGCTGCTATGAATCTGATTCTTAAAGAAAGTATCCCCACAAATTTGCAAACTGATTTGGGGAAAGAATTTTACAATAAGGAGTTTCAAGAATTGATGAAGAAATATAAAATAAATCATTATAGCACATACTCAATTAAGAAAGCTTCTGTAGTAGAAAGAGTTAATCGCACACTTAAAAATTTAATGTGGAAGGAATTTAGTTATCGTGGAAACTATCGATGGATAGATATATTACAAAAACTGGTGGATGTATATAATTCAACTAAACACTCAACAACCGGATTAAAACCAAATAATGTAACCAAGAAAAATGAGAAATTACTTTTAACTACTGTATATAATCATCCAAAAGTTGTGGATCCGAAAAAACCTAAATTTAAAATCGGAGATAGTGTTAGAATAAGCAAATATCGACATGCGTTTTCGAAAGGATACACCCCCTCCTGGTCCAACGAAATATTTAAAATTTCTAAAATTAAAGTGACTTTACCAAGAACTTATCTTCTTACAGATATTAAGAATGAAAAAATTAAAGGTGGATTTTATGAGCAAGAATTACAAAAAGTTAAACATCATGATATTTACTTAGTGGAGAAGATTCTAAAACGTCAAAAAAACAAAGTGTTTGTTAAATGGTTGGGATTAGATAATAGTCATAATGCATGGATCAGTAGGGATGCAATTGTATGATGTTAAGAACTTGCTAAGATTTTTTAATGAAAAATACTAGAAAAAATTAATTTTTTTATTTATAATAAATTTTTTAAATTTTTAACAATTTTTTCTTTTCGTTTTATCTTATTTTTTAACATTTCTATTTCTAAACTATAACTACTAATATTATTTTCTATATATTTTATTTTATTATATTTCATTCTCTCAGCTTCGAGAATGATGAAATCTGATATATCAAAATATTCATCATTTCCGTCATCCATTCTCTCAAACTCATTCATTCCAACATCATTAACTATTACATCATTATCCATTCCAACAATCTTATTAACTTCTACATCATTCTCTATTTTATCACCTTCATTAACTCCTACATCAGTTTTTTCTTTATCCATCACAAATATCCGCTCCATCTCATCACTGACAAAATTTTCTAAATTAAAATTATTGTCATCCACCATATTAAAATTATTGTCATCCACCATATTAAAATTATTGTCATCCACCATAGCTATAATAATAATAATAATAATAATAATTAAAAGATATTAAAGCAATATATTTTGAATACCTTCAACACCATTCTCCAATATTTTAGTATCTTCAACACCATTCTCCAATAAATTTCGCAAAATTCCACCCCTTATTTGAATATGTTGCAAAATCTTAACCATCTTCAGCTGTTGCTTGGATATTATTATAACAACTCTAAGTTTGCTTTTATATTTATACTACGTAGCATATATATGTATTGCATGCATATAAGTAAATGTGTATGTGTATATAAAGGGGTCTTTAAATAAGTTTGAAAACTAAATGTTTTTTAAATTATAAGCAATTAAAATTCCAATAAAACTTGTTTGTGTTATTCAGTCTCGTTCAATTGGTTTATAAGTTCATGTAGTTGAATGGATTCGTGACCCCACGCTAACGTAGTATACGAATTAGATTTGAGATAGCGCTTATCATCAAAGTATGACAATGCTACCTTATTTCGTAACTCCGTATACATCTCGTGGAGTGTTGATTGAAAAACACTCATCTTGCAATATTTATTAATTTTATTTTCTACTGCATTCTTATAATCTAATGGATGCAAATCTTTTACTATTGTACATTTGGAAACCCCTTTAGCTTTTTTAACTGCTTTATCATCACCATCCAAAATCACACAATATGCTTTCGCCCCCGTCCCATAAAATTCTTTAATAATTTGAGATGGATATTCCAGTTTCATGTTTCCCAATATGGATTGATTACGCGGAATGTCGAAAACATTTAAATCATCAAAATTAGAAGTATCAAATTTATTTAAATTTTGTTTGATATCGTGATAAACATTTTCTGTTTGAATTTGAATAATTAGCGAATCTGTATCGGTGTAAAGAAGTGAAACATTTTGTTTATATTTCAACATTAAAAATCCATAATAAAATTCATACATCACAGTTTTTGCGATATCTAGTATTGAGAATCCAATATATATAGGTTTGTCAAATAATACTTCTAACTTTTTCATTTCCACTGCAACTAAGTTTTCTGTAAATGTACTCAGACTTTTAAAATTTGGCTTAGCAACATACATTTCAACACCCCAGCTATTATTATTTTCCCAATGTGTTAATAATTTAATATCTTTCCGCTTTTCAACGTTTTCCATGGTTTTACCAAAAATTGAATTATTTAATAATTTAAAAAAATCTTTCTCAAATGCTGAGGTTGCATCATTTCTATGTGCTGTATTTAAATTTATGTACGGAGCCAACCAGGGGGATTGCTTGAACTTAAGAACGCGGTGAATTTTGCGCAAAATTAAACCATATTTCAAGCATTGTTTTAAAGCCCTATAATGAATAATATAATTTTTTTTATTATATAAATTTGGAATTAATTTCGGAGTTTTTCCATTAGGTGGAACAATGTTTTCCGGACAGAAAGGATAATCGTTATGTTTTTCATGCAAAGTTTTTGGATATTCTAAATCAACTTCCAATGCATAACCCACATCGGAAGTGTCAGCAATATTCATAACATTTAAATTTTCAATTTGATTGGTATTTAACCAAACAAATTGTCCATATGGTAAATATTGCTGCATAGCGTAACCATATAAATTCGTTGCATCCAAATATATAATATATGATGATGGTTTTAATGAATCGTAATCTTTCGTATATATATTATTTGAAATAGCTTTTCGCTTAACACAGACAGAGACCCCTCCGCGAACCCCTTTTTTAAAAAAGTGTAGCATATCAATGTCTGTTAAAAGTTCCAACTGAATATTTGTCATCTTTAACATACTAGACCAACTTAAGGATGGTAGCGTAAAATATTTAGCGGCATCTAACCCGTAACATGAAAATGTAGAGCTGCGAAATTTTTCAAAGCAGTCGGTTAAAAGAAGAACATCAGATTTTAAATATACGTCCGAATAGTCTCCCAAAGTTTTACAATTAAAAGTATTCCAAACATTAACCGCGCGCTTATAATCATTCATTGTTATAGATTCACCTTTTAAATTATTGTAAAACTCATGTATAGGAGGTAACATTGTTTCATCTAATTTTGAAAAACTATTGACATAAGAATATGGAAAAACTCCTTTTTGACGAATAAGATTAAATTTATTATCATCAGTAAACATTTTTCTAATTTCAACACAATCTTTATTGGTTAAATTTTCAGCTAGTTTTTCTAAAGAAGTAGGCATGAATTTAAATGAATCCAAAAATCGAAGTTTTACATTAACATTTTTAACACCCGTGCAATCGATAATTTTATCGACTAAAACATATTTTGTAAATGAAATATATTTTTCTTTATTTTTAGCGATAACATCGACTTTTTCATTATTCATCGCTAAGTTTTTGATGAATAAATGGACATCATAATTACATAAATTATGTAGGAATATTGGGATCACGTTTTGATTTTTATAATGGAGGTTACAAATTGAGTGACTTGCGCCGCGAAAGTTCCCCGTTAAATGACAATGATCTCTGACTTTAAAATTCAGTTTTGAAAATGGTTTTTCACAGATATGACAAGCTAAACAACTATTATATTCGTTTATTTGATTTTGAGTAAGAGCAATCATCGGTTTTATAAATTTTAAACATCTATCATATATATATTTGACATCCAATTCTAAATATTCCATAAATATGGAAGCACAATTTACTCCTCGATATGATCTATATAATGAAAACGAGTCATTAAAATTACATTTAATATAGTAACCAAAAGAATAAGGTTTATGATGTTCGGTTTTCATAGTGTATGATTGATCTGAATTAGGATTTACAGTTGAGATAGGTTCTAATAAACTTTCAAAGTCTGCATATATAACAAAAGGACTTGCAAGTTGATTTTGAATATGTTCAAATTTTAAAATGTTTTCGACTACATTATTACCAAATTTATCAATTCGAAATTTTTTATCTGAGCGTAAATTAGCGCGTACATGTCCACAATCGTATTCGCAATGTCTTTCTAATTTATATTTTACATTAAAAAACTGGAGACATCCATCGCAAATATATTTTGCATGATGATATTTACTTAATTGAGTAGAAACTAACCGAGATAAATCTTTTATTAAACAATAATGAAATTTTCCACAATTATTATTATCCTCTAAAAGTAATAGGTTAACATGAGCTGCACGTTTTAATTTTGTGTGGTGATATGGTCCTATTAAAACCATTGTGTGTGTTTTTTCGTCTTGTTTAAGTCCAAAAACATTGCAACTAATTTGATTTAATTTCTCAAATTTTTCAATGTCGGTTAATTTAACTGGGAAATCTATGCCTTCAAAATTATAAATTCCGAAATAATTTGGATATGAGCTTGGCATCAACTCATGTCCTTTAGGTTTGTGAAATGCGGCTAAAATGCAATAAGCAAAACAATAATTATCACTATTTCTAATATTTAAAACAGCTTGCTTTTTTTTAATGGATGTCGGTAATTCTAAAAAAGAATTATTTCCTCCATGCAATGGATTAAATTTATTCAAATTTACTTCGATATATAAAATTTGTCTTAAGCTCCATCCAGAGTCCCGTTCTTGGAATTCACTCATCTTACTATTCAAAATATTGGAAATTAATAATAATAGTTCATCTAAATTTGATGATCGCGTAGTTATAAAATTTTTGGTGTTAAAACTTTTGATTTCTACCACCGCTTTGGTTTGTTGGATATACTCCCCAAATAATTGAAAGTTAATTTTCAACGAGCAAAATTTTTCAATTGATTCTTTTATTAAATGTAGCAAATCGATTTTAATGTCTTGCATGAATTCCTTTAAAATAATTCTTTTATATGGACTCAAGATTCGATATGATTGAATTCGACATTTGAATGATGAATTTATTAACATTACCCTATCTGAGTGTGTTTTTATACATTTATTTTTATGTTCTATTGAATTATAGTGACAATGTATGTTGGATACATTTATATTGCAAACAGTGCAATCTGAAAACAAATATCTTAATGTAAAATGTCTAATGAGTTTATTTAACTTACTGGTTGTTTTAATTTTTTTCGCTGCATTAGCTGATTCAGTATTTATTGCATCATGAAAATCTGTGAATTAATGTAATATACAATTTTTAAAATTTACAAAAATAAATAAATAAATATATAAATAATATTCATACCTTCCATTCTTTGATTTCGTTCCTTGCAACTAAGTTGTTGATGACGCGTTAAATTGTATTTTCTATTAAAAGTCAACTTGCAAAGTTCACATGTGAACATCTTGCGATATTATTTTTAACTGTGTAAGTAACACGAAACCAGGTTATTTATAGTAAATATTAGTAAACAATGACCTGTTAAACTGCATACAAAATAACATTAAATTGCATCTCATGAAAAGTTGACAATTAGTTTAATTAAGAAATTTTTTTGTGCAGTGGAATATTTAAATGTTATTTATAGTAGATATTAGTAAACAATGACCTGTTAAACTGCATACAAAATAACATTTAAATTGCATCTCATGAAAAGTTGACAATTAGTTTAATTAAGAAATTTTTTTGTGCAGTGTCAATAAATGTTATTTATAGTAGATATTAGTAAACAATGACCTGTTAAACTGCATACAAAATAACATTTAAATATTCCACTGCACAAAAAATTTCTTAATTAATTAATAAAACCTTCATGAGATGCAATTTAATGTTATTTTGTATGCAGTTTAACAGGTCATTGTTTACTAATATCTACTATAAATAACATTTAAATTGCATCTCATGAAAGTTTTATTAATTAAGAAATTTTTTGTGCAGTGGAATATTTAAATGTTATTTTGTATGCAGTTTAACAGGTCATTGTTTACTAATATCTACTATAAATAACATTTATTGACACTGCACAAAAAAATTTCTTAATTATACACTTAAGATTATAAGCAATGTAAAGTCAATATATAGCAACTGTGAAGGTCAACAATAGACCTTGAGTCTGTCATCAGCCAATAGCTAAAATTTGTCCTTGAGTAATAACCTCATTCGATGACCTTGGATTACCGCGAGGTGTGGATGAAGAGGGGGTGTATTTTGTGTTTAACCTTGAGAAGTGGGTGTGGCTTTCGACCAATAGGAACTCGACCTTGAAAAGTGGGCGTGGCTTTCGACCAATAGGAACTCGACCTTGAAAAGTGGGCGTGGCTTTCGACCAATAGGAACTCGGCCTTGAAAAGTGGGCGTGGCTTTCGACCAATAGGAACTCGGCCTTGAAAAGTGGGCGTGGTTGACCTTACTCCGACCTTGAAAAGTGGGCGTGGTTGACCTTACTCCGAACCAAGATGGCTGCCCCCCTAATTCTACACTACTAATAATTAGAAGATCTGAACTTGTAATAGTCAAATACAGAACTACGAATTGTTAAATACAAATTATTAGTGCAAATTATAACTTGAAGATCTGAACTTGTAATTGTCAAATACAGAACTTAGAATTCATAACTTCAAATTATGATTGCTAATTATAACTTGAAGATCTGAACTTGTAATAGTCAAATTCAGAACTTAGAATTTGTAAATTCAAATTATGATTGAAAATTATAACTTGAAGATCTGAACTTGTAATAGTCAAATACAGAACTTAAAATTGATAGCTTATAATTATAATTGCAAATTATAACTTGAAGATCTGAATTTGTAATAGGTAAATACAGAACTTCGAATTGTTAATTTCAAACTAAGTTTTTAAATAATAATTTGAAGATCTGAACTTGTAATAGTCAAATACAGAACTTCGAATTGTTAAATACAAATTATTAGTGCAAATTATAACTTGAAGATCTGAACTTGTAATTGTCAAATACAGAACTTAAAATTGATAGCTTATAATTATAATTGCAAATTATAAGTTGAAGATCTGAACTTGTAATAGGTAAATACAGAACTTCGAATTGTTAATTTCAAACTAAGATTGTAATTAATAATTTGAAGATCTGAACTTGCAATAGTCGAATACAGAACTTCGAATTGTTAAATACAAATTATAATTGCAAATTATAACTAGAAGATCTGAACTTGAAATAGGTAAATACAGAACTTCAAATTGTTAATTTCAAACTAAGATTGTAAATAATAATTTGAAGATATGAACTTGTAATAGTCAAATACAGAACTTCAAATTGTTAAATTCAAATTATTAGTGCAAATTATAACTTGAAGATCTGAACTTGTAATTGTCAAATACAGAACTTAGAATTGATAGCTTATAATTATAATTGCAAATTATAACTTGAAGAACTGAACTTGTAATAGTCAATTACAGAACTTAGATTTGTTAAATACTAATTATTATTTCAAATTATAACTTGAAGATCTGAACTTGTAATTGTCAAATACAGAACTTAAAATTGATAGCTTATAAGTATAATTGCAAATTATAACTAGAAGATATGAACTTGTGATAGGTAAATACAGAACTTCGCATTGTTAATTTCAAACTAAGATTGCAAATTATAACTTGAAGATCTGAACTTGTAATTGTCAAATACATAACTTAGAATTCATAACTTCAAATTATGATTGTAAATAATAATTAGTAGATCTGAACTTGTAATAGTCAAATACAGAACTTCGAATTGTTAAATACAAATTATTAGTGCAAATTATAACTTGAAGATCTGAACTTGTAATTGTCAAATACAGAACTTAGAATTCATAACTTCAAATTATGATTGTAAATAATAAGTAGAAGATCTGAACTTGTAATAGTCAAATACAGAACTTCGAATTGTTAAATACAAGTTATTAGTGCAAATTATAACTTGAAGATCTGAACTTGTAATTGTCAAATACAGAACTTAGAATTGATAGCTTATAATTATAATTGCAAATTATAACTTGAAGATCTGAACTTGTAATAGTGAATTACAGAACTTCTAATTGTTAATTTCAAACTATGATTGTAATTAATAATTGTAAGATCTAAACTTGTAATAGTCAAATACAGAACTCCGAATTGTTAAATACAAATTATTAGTGCAAATTATAACTTGAAGATCTGAACTTGTAATTGTCAAATACAGCACTTAGAATTCATAACTTCAAATTATGATTGCTAATTATAACTTGAAGATCTGAACTTGTAATAGTCAAATACAGAACTTAGAATTGTAAAATTCAAATCATGATTGCAAATTATAACTTGAAGATCTGAACTTGTAATAGTCAAATACTGAACTAAAAATTGATAGCTTATAATTATAATTGCAAATTATAACTTGAAGATCTGAATTTGTAATAGGTAAATACAGAACTTCGAATTGTTAATTTCAAACTAAGATTGTAATTAATAATTTGAAGATCTGCACTTGCAATAGTCGAATACAGAACTTCGAATTGTTAAATACAAATTATAATTGCAAATTATAACTAGAAGATCTGAACTTGTAATAGGTAAATACAGAACTTCAAATTGTTAATTTCAAACTAAGATTGTAAATAATAATTTGAAGATATGAACTTGTAATAGTCAAATACAGAACTTCAAATTGATAGCTTATAAGTATAATTGCAAATTATAACTTGAAGATCTGAATTTGTAATAGGTAAATACAGAACTTCGAATTGTTAATTTCAAACTAAGATTGTAAATAATAATTTGAAGATCTGAACTTGTAATAGTCAAATACAGAACTTAGAATTGTTAAATACAAATTATAAGTGCAAATTATAACTTGAAGATCTGAACTTGTAATTGTCAAATACAGAACTTAAAATTGATAGCTTATAATTATAATTGCAAATTATAAGTTGAAGATCTGAACTTGTAATAGTCAAATACAGAACTTCGAATTGTTAATTTCAAACTAATATTGTAATTAATAATTTGAAGATCTGAACTTGTAATAGTCAAATACAAAACTTCAAATTGTTAAATTCAAATTATTAGTGCAAATTATAACTTGAAGATCTGAACTTGTAATTGTCAAATACAGAACTTAAAATTGATAGCTTATAATTATAATTGCAAATTATAAGTTGAAGATCTGAACTTGTAATAGGTAAATACTGAACTTCGAATTGTTAATTTCAAACTAAGATTGTAATTAATAATTTGAAGATCTGAACTTGTAATAGTCAAATACAGAACTTCGAATTGTTAAATACAAATTATTAGTGCAAATTATAACTTGAAGATCTGAACTTGTAATTGTCAAATACAGCACTTAGAATTCATAACTTCAAATTATAATTGCAAATTATAACTTGAAGATCTGAACTTGTAATTGTAAAATACAGAACTAAGAATTCATAACTTCAAATTATGATTGTAAATAATAATTTGAAGATCTGAACTTGTAATAGTCAAATACAGAACTACGAATTGTTAAATACAAATTATTAGTGCAAATTATAACTTGAAGATCTGAACTTGTAATTGTCAAATACAGAACTTAGAATTCATAACTTCAAATTATGATTGCTAATTATAACTTGAAGATCTGAACTTGTAATAGTCAAATTCAGAACTTAGAATTTGTAAATTCAAATTATGATTGCAAATTATAACTTGAAGATCTGAACTTGTAATAGTCAAATACAGAACTTAAAATTGATAGCTTATAATTATAATTGCAAATTATAACTTGAAGATCTGAATTTGTAATAGGTAAATACAGAACTTCGAATTGTTAATTTCAAACTAAGATTGTAAATAATAATTTGAAGATCTGAACTTGTAATAGTCAAATACAGAACTTCGAATTGTTAAATACAAATTATTAGTGCAAATTATAACTTGAAGATCTGAACTTGTAATTGTCAAATACAGAACTTAAAATTGATAGCTTATAATTATAATTGCAAATTATAAGTTGAAGATCTGAACTTGTAATAGGTAAATACAGAACTTCTAATTGTTAATTTCAAACTAAGATTGTAATTAATAATTTGAAGATCTGAACTTGCAATAGTCGAATACAGAACTTCGAATTGTTAAATACAAATTATAATTGCAAATTATAACTAGAAGATCTGAACTTGTAATAGGTAAATACAGAACTTCAAATTGTTAATTCCAAACTAAGATTGTAAATAATAATTTGAAGATATGAACTTGTAATAGTCAAATACAGAACTTCAAATTGTTAAATTCAAATTATTAGTGCAAATTATAACTTGAAGATCTGAACTTGTAATTGTCAAATACAGAACTTAGAATTGATAGCTTATAATTATAATTGCAAATTATAACTTGAAGAACTGAACTTGTAATAGTCAATTACAGAACTGAGATTTGTTAAATACTAATTATTATTTCAAATTATAACTTGAAGATCTGAACTTGTAATTGTCAAATACAGAACTTAAAATTGATAGCTTATAAGTATAATTGCAAATTATAACTAGAAGATATGAACTTGTGATAGGTAAATACAGAACTTCGCATTGTTAATTTCAAACTAAGATTGCAAATTATAACTTGAAGATCTGAACTTGTAATTGTCAAATACAGAACTTAGAATTCATAACTTCAAATTATGATTGTAAATAATAATTAGTAGATCTGAACTTGTAATAGTCAAATACAGAACTTCGAATTATTAAATACTAATTATTAGTGCAAATTATAACTTGAAGATCTGAACTTGTAATTGTCAAATACAGAACTTAGAATTCATAACTTCAAATTATGATTGTAAATAATAAGTAGAAGATCTGAACTTGTAATAGTCAAATACAGAACTTCGAATTGTTAAATACAAATTATTAGTGCAAATTATAACTTGAAGATCTGAACTTGTAATTGTCAAATACAGAACTTAGAATTGATAGCTTATAATTATAATTGCAAATTATAACTTGAAGATCTGAACTTGTAATAGTGAATTACAGAACTTCTAATTGTTAATTTCAAACTATGATTGTAATTAATAATTGTAAGATCTAAACTTGTAATAGTCAAATACAGAACTCCGAATTGTTAAATACAAATTATTAGTGCAAATTATAACTTGAAGATCTGAACTTGTAATTGTCAAATACAGCACTTAGAATTCATAACTTCAAATTATGATTGCTAATTATAACTTGAAGATCTGAACTTGTAATAGTCAAATACAGAACTTAGAATTGTAAAATTCAAATCATGATTGCAAATTATAACTTGAAGATCTGAACTTGTAATAGTCAAATACTGAACTTAAAATTGATAGCTTATAATTATAATTGCAAATTATAACTTGAAGATCTGAATTTGTAATAGGTAAATACAGAACTTCGAATTGTTAATTTCAAACTAAGATTGTAATTAATAATTTGAAGATCTGCACTTGCAATAGTCGAATACAGAACTTCGAATTGTTAAATACAAATTATAATTGCAAATTATAACTAGAAGATCTGAACTTGTAATAGGTAAATACAGAACTTCAAATTGTTAATTTCAAACTAAGATTGTAAATAATAATTTGAAGATATGAACTTGTAATAGTCAAATACAGAACTTCAAATTGTTAAATTCAAATTATTAGTGCAAATTATAACTTGAAGATCTGAACTTGCAATTGTCAAATACAGAACTTAGAATTGATAGCTTATAATTATAATTGCAAATTATAACTTGAAGAACTGAACTTGTAATAGTCAATTACAGAACTTAGATTTGTTAAATACTAATTATTATTTCAAATTATAACTTGAAGATCTGAACTTGTAATTGTCAAATACAGAACTTAAAATTGATAGCTTATAAGTATAATTGCAAATTATAACTAGAAGATATGAACTTGTAATAGGTAAATACAGAACTTCGAATTGTTAATTTCAAACTAAGATTGCAAATTATAACTTGAAGATCTGAACTTGTAATTGTCAAATACAGAACTTAGAATTCATAACTTCAAATTATGATTGTAAATAATAATTAGTAGATCTGAACTTGTAATAGTCAAATACAGAACTTCGAATTGTTAAATCCAAATTATTAGTGCAAATTATAACTTGAAGATCTGAACTTGTAATTGTCAAATACAGAACTTAGAATTCATAACTTCAAATTATGATTGTAAATAATAAGTAGAAGATCTGAACTTGTAATAGTCAAATACAGAACTTCGAATTGTTAAATACAAATTATTAGTGCAAATTATAACTTGAAGATCTGAACTTGTAATTGTCAAATACAGAACTTAGAATTGATAGCTTATAATTATAATTGCAAATTATAACTTGAAGATCTGAACTTGTAATAGTGAATTACAGAACTTCTAATTGTTAATTTCAAAGTAAGATTGTAATTAATAATTGTAAGATCTAAACTTGTAATAGTCAAATACAGAACTCCGAATTGTTAAATACAAATTATTAGTGCAAATTATAACTTGAAGATCTGAACTTGTAATTGTCAAATACAGCACTTAGAATTCATAACTTCAAATTATGATTGCTAATTATAACTTGAAGATCTGAACTTGTAATAGTCAAATACTGAACTTAAAATTGATAGCTTATAATTATAATTGCAAATTATAACTTGAAGATCTGAACTTGTAATTGTCAAATACAGAACTTAGAATTGATAGCTTATAATTATAATTGCAAATTATAACTTGAAGAACTGAACTTGTAATAGTCAATTACAGAACTTAGATTTGTTAAATACTAATTATTATTTCAAATTATAACTTGAAGATCTGAACTTGTAATTGTCAAATACAGAACTTAAAATTGATAGCTTATAAGTATAATTGCAAATTATAACTAGAAGATATGAACTTGTAATAGGTAAATACAGAACTTCGAATTGTTAATTTCAAACTAAGATTGCAAATTATAACTTGAAGATCTGAACTTGTAATTGTCAAATACAGAACTTAGAATTCATAACTTCAAATTATGATTGTAAATAATAATTAGTAGATCTGAACTTGTAATAGTCAAATACAGAACTTCGAATTGTTAAATACAAATTATTAGTGCAAATTATAACTTGAAGATCTGAACTTGTAATTGTCAAATACAGAACTTAGAATTCATAACTTCAAATTATGATTGTAAATAATAAGTAGAAGATCTGAACTTGTAATAGTCAAATACAGAACTTCGAATGGTTAAATACAAATTATTAGTGCAAATTATAACTTGAAGATCTGAACTTGTAATTGTCAAATACAGAACTTAGAATTGATAGCTTATAGTCCGGGAGACAGCGTACATGTTAACTAAACCATAAGGTACAAAATTTTTGACCATGCAGGCTGAAAGAACTTTGCAAATGAGTAATAAAACCGCTCGTCTGCCACTCGCAAGTGGCAGCGTTAACTCGGGAGCGGCGCGAGAAAAGGGGCATTTTTAGGGTTCAACTAAACCATATGGTACATGGAAAAATTTTATATCAAAATATTCCTTATATTATATAGTTTTCGAATTTACTATGACAGACGGTTTTAAGTGCAGCTTTCTTTGCGGCAGACGCGTTTGAAAATACCGAGCGAGCGAGAGTAATGCGCGGAATAGCACAACAAACAAAGATAGACGTTCGACTTGCTTGCAAACGGGATTTGGTAGGTTTCAATCATTAATTTACTGTAAGTAGATACTTATTTTCTTTATTACATAGGTCATGAATTAAAAACTCTTAACATTAAAAATTAAATTCTTGATGCATGTAAAATGTTTTTGTATGCTTGAGGACTATTGACTTGTATTAAACTGGAGTAATTCCCACCAGAATACCTGGAGGTGGAAGAACTGTAACTTAAGATTTGGAAATCGTACAGGAATCGTCATTTTTGACTTGTTTGCTTCAACTTATAATATCAGATAAGTATATTAAAAATTAACCGAAAATTTGCAGCTTTTATTTAAATAACTATAAGTTATACATTAAATGCTACAAAAAAAATTCCCACTCTGGTAATATATCGATTGCAAAAATTAATCTATTTTTTGTTGAAAATTTCATTCTCTTTATTTTTGTTTATGTAATATAGGGTGGACCAATAGTCCTTTAACATTTTAAATGGCCATAAAAAATAAACAAGCGGTGTTAATTAATAAATATTTATTGTATTTTAAAGTACACAAATGAGGGTTTTAATTTTTGAATATTACATCATGTAAATGTGTACCATGATTATTTTTCCACTCCTGTAACCTGAACCGGAAATTTTTCATTACCGCCCAGTAAGTGCGGTTGTTGAAATGTTTTGCATTTCATTGCATATATTTTCTTTCAATTCTTCAATAGTGTCTAGATTGATGATACAAAGTTTACTTTTAAGGTATCCCCACATGAAAAAGTCCATTGAGGTCCAATCCGGACTGCGGGATGGCCTGTTAATGTCACCTCTTTTGGATTTCAGTTTTTGGCCAAAAATTTTACGAACTGACGCTATAGAATAGTTGGAGGTGTGACATGTTGCCCCGTTTTGTTGAAACCAGGTTCTTTGATTGTAGCCTGAAAAGTTCTGGGCACATTTAAGGCACTAGACTGCTTTCGAGTGTTCAGGCCAGGTTGCTCTCGAACAGGCATTCGTACACGCTCAACGTTTTTCGGTTTCCACGATGTCCTGGGTCGGCCGGATCATGTTGAAACTGTCGTTTTGAACTTCTGCACCTAATTCTGAACCGTTTGGATTTTTGGAGCTTGATTTGCGTTCTGTATATTGAATGAGAACAAAATTTTCGTCTAAATTCGGTCACAGAATCGTTGTTTCGATAGAACTCGCGAACACAAAGCGCACTTTGTGCTCCGGTAAATGACGCTATGGCTCTAAATCCCTATTGCCCGCTCTCGCGTTTGATACCCTCCCCACCTCGATACCTCTACCCGCACGGATGCAGCGGGATTTTCAAATGTTAAGAGACTATTGGTCCACCCATATAATTTATAAACCGTTTCTGAGCTACAATTACTTAAACAAGTCTCGGTAAAAATTTTAATAGAATTCCCATAATATTTTATTAAAAATTATACAGAGTCTATTTTAAATCACTGCAGCTCAGAAACGGTGCTATGAAATAGAAAAGTGTAAATAAACAAAAATAAAGACAATGAAGTTTGCAACAAAAAATGTCAAACAAGTATTGATGTAAAAGCGATTTTTATATGACAAAAAAGGTTTTCAAAAAGTACAATTTACATTGCTAAAATAGGAGTGTTCTAATAATTTCTGGAGTAACATAAATTGTGTAGTGATTAAAAGCTGGTTCACACTATGTGATTTCTCACGTGACTTGTCACATGACTTCTCACGTGAGAAATTTTTTTTCGTTCACACTATATGATTTTTGATATTATTGAAGTCGTAGCTAAATAATAAGTAAAGTCATAGCAAAATAATAAGTGATTTTCAAAATAGGACGGTGTCTATTTTGCTATGACTTTTCATATGATTTTTTTGAATAAACCGCCTTTTTTAAATGTTTTTTGAATAAAACATTTTTATAAATATAAAACAACATATTTTAGGTTGTTGGTAATGTAAATCATGCAAAATACGAAATAAATAATATTTTGTATAAATATAAAAAAATGTTTATAGAAAAAAAAGCTGCTTCCGATTATACTGGCTGCAGAAATAAATTTAATTTAAAAATTATGCATAGTTTATTTGTTTCTAAAAATTAAATTTCTTAATAGCTTCCCATTGCCATTCAACAAATCCTTCCTTATTAAAATAATTTGAAAACGTTTGTCTGATTTCTGTTGGTGCCTTTGCAGTTCGATTAATTCTGGAAGGTTCTACAAATTACTTAGAAACACTTCATCTCTCCAACTTCCTCTCGACATAATAACTTCTTCTGTATTTTCATGGTCTATCCCAACAATGTATTTTTTTCCTTCTTTACTTTTTTTCTACATTATGCAACTAATAATAAGGAAGACACTATTTTGAAATTTAATTCATCACTCATAATAATTTATATTCGATAACACAATTCAAAAACAATCACCCTTACTCCTATAAAGTTAGGTTAATTAGAATATTTATGACATCACAGCGGTTTTGACATTTTAAATCATAAGAAAAGTCATAAGTAAACTTGCATAGTGTGAACATAAAAACTATTGGTCATGTGATTTGAGCGTTTAGATACGATTTAGCTAAAAGCATCTTCAGAACAAATTAGAATGTTATGGAATCAGAATCATCATTGGTCCTGTCATATAACCTCTCCAAGTTATAGAAAATTGAATTTGTTATATGTAACGTATCTATTTGAATTCTTTCAGTCACTATTTTCTGAATCAAAATATTAAAGAATTATCTTGTGGTTTCAATAATGCTAATCCAAGGCCATGATAATCCCAATTGCAATTGAAGAGTACACGGGAATAACGATCAGAGTCCATTTTTCTCAAAAAAAAACTGTTGCGGCCATCTTTTAGCTTGAAATCAAAGCTATCATTTAGTAGAAAAAAAATTAAAAAAAGTTTTAACAGTCCAGCGTAAAAGCGTTTTTAAAATACTTATGTTGGTAAGGATGTGTGTGTTTGTAAAACTTAAAACTCAATTTACGCAAAACTTGACTTTTGTGACTCTGATCGTTATTCCCGTGTACTCTTCAATTGGAAACAACCGGATTATTTTTTCAGAATGCAAAAAGCAGCAGTAGGTTCATCTCTTTGGTTCCAACATTAACAGCATATAGCTTGTAATTGTCTTTGATTTACTGATATTAATAAAAAAAAATTGGTATTGGTATTTATGGAAAAAAATTATTCCAAATGAAAAATGAAGATTCAAATAGAATTTGTAATGTATTTTAAGCCTCTTTTAATAGCTGTTTATATCCTTTTAAAATTTTAATTTCGCGTAATGTAATAATATAAAATATAGAGTATTACTTAACAAAATAAGTAATTTTTATTTTTAAAATGCTCCTTTTCCAAAATTTAATTTTTATTGTAAACATTTTTTAATTCATTAGCTATGTAATAAAGAAAATAAATACTTACAGTAAATTAATGATTGAAACCTACCAAATCCCGTTTGCAAGCAAGTCGAACGTCTATCTTTGTTTGTTGTGCTATTCCGCGCATTACTCTCGCTCGCTCGATATTTTCAAACGCGTCTGCCGCAAAGAAAGCTGCACTTAAAACCGTCTGTCATAGTAAATTCGAGAACTATATAATATAAGGAATATTTTGATATAAATTTTTTCCATGTACCATATGGTTTAGTTGAACCCTAAAAATGCCCCTTTTCTCGCGCCGCTCCCCGAGTTAACGCTGCCACTTGCGAGTGGCAGACGAGCGGTTTTATTACTCATTTGCAAAGTTCTTTCAGCCTGCATGGTCAAAAATTTTGTACCTTATGGTTTAGTTAACATGTACGCTGGCTCCCGGACTATTATAATTATAATTGCAAATTATATCTTGAAGATCTGAACTTGTAATAGTGAATTACAGAACTTCTAATTGTTAATTTCAAACTAAGATTGTAATTAAAAATTGTAAGATCTAAACTTGTAATAGTCAAATACAGAACTCCGAATTGTTAAATACAAATTATTAGTGCAAATTATAACTTGAAGATCTGAACTTGTAATTGTCAAATACAGAACTTAGAATTGATAGCTTATAATTATAATTGCAAATTATAACTTGAAGATCTGAACTTGTTATAGTGAATTACAGAACTTCTAATTGTTAATTTCAAACTAAGATTGTAATTAATAATTGTAAGATCTAAACTTGTAATAGTCAAATACAGAACTTAGAATTGTAAAATTTAAATCATGATTGCAAATTATAACTTGAAGATCTGAACTTGTAATAGTCAAATACAGAACTTAAAATTGATAGCTTATAATTATAATTGCAAATTATAAGTTGAAGATCTGAACTTGTAATAAGTAAATACAGAACTTCTAATTGTTAATTTCCAACTAAGATTGTAATTAATAATTTGAAGATCTGAATTTGTAATAATCAAATTCAGAACTTAGAATTCATAACTTCAAATTATGATTACAAATTATAACTTGAAGATCTGAACTTGTAATTGTAAAATACAGAACTAAGAATTCATAACTTCAAATTATGATTGTAAATAATAATTAGAAGATCTGAACTTGTAATAGTCAAATACAGAACTACGAATTGTTAAATACAAATTATTAGTGCAAATTATAACTTGAAGATCTGAACTTGTAATTGTCAAATACAGAACTTTTTTTTTTTTTTTTTTTGTGTTCGTTGGGAGTGGGGAAACCTTGCATAGGCCCCCCCCAAAAAAAAAATCGGGGGGGAGTGTCAGATTCTTACTGACTAAAACCCCACTCCATAAAAAACGCCGGGATTCGCTTATAGCATTACATCCGTACGCTTCACCTAATCTTACGCCCTTTCGGGTCTTTTCTCTTCTACCTGTCAGTGTCTAGCGTGTGTTCTAATCCTTGAAGTTCCTTATCGTCTAGAATTTTTGTAGAGATTATGTTCTTAGCACATGTCTCCACGGCCAACCATTTCTCCTGGCTATCAAGCATTATATTAATCAGATTCTCTGGAGTTAGCCTTACTTCCACCAGGAATTCCAGCCTGCTTCTTTGTTCTTGCCACCTAGGACACACAAAAAATGTGTGGTGTGCAGTATCAATTTCATTGCAGTAAGGGCAACAGCTATTCTCTGATCTCTTGAAGCGATGGAGATAATCCTTGAAACAGCCATGGCCAATCAAAATTTGAGTCAGCTCATAAGTCAAGCTGCCGTGGGTTCTGTTACACCACTGGTCTACACTACAAATTAGACGATGGGTCCATCTTCCCCTCTCGCTAGCATCCCATCGCAACTGCCATTTCTTCATGGAACTCAAACGCAGTTCTTTGTGTGTTAGATGGTTATATAAATATTTTAGCTTTCTTTCTTCCGCCAACAGGTCGATAGGAACCATCGATGCGACTACTAAAATAGCGTCCAAGGAGGCAGTTCTATATGCTCTTGCGACACGTAGAGCCATTCTTCGTTGTACCCTAGCAAACTTAGTGTTATAGGTTGTCTTCTTCAGTAAGTTATCAGCCCAGATTGGAGCTCCGTACAACATAATGGATATGGCCACCGAAGCCACCACTCTTCTTTTGCGTTCTGAAGGACCCCGCACGTTAGGAAGGAGCCTTGATATTACAGTTGCAGATTTTAAAGCCTTTTCCGCTGCACTCCAAATGTGTTCTCGGAAGCTTAAACTGTGATCTATCTTGATCCCCAGGATTCTTAACACATTGGTGGGTCTAACAGTGATACACCCGACCTTGAACTGAATGGGCGTATGCCATCTCCTCCCACATACCAGCACCGCCTCCGACTTAGTGGGAACGATAGCTAAGCTCCTGGCCTCCATCCAGGAGCAGATGTCTCTCAACGTCGTCTCTGTCTTACGTATTAATTCTGCTTCAGACTTAGCGACCGTAACCACTGTGAGATCATCAGCAAAGCCTACCAGTTCCACCCCCTCTTCTACGGGCAGTCGTAGGACACCGTCATAACTAACATTCCAAAGGGTGGGACCCAACACTGAGCCCTGTGGGACTCCAGCAGTCATAAGAATACAGAACTTAGAATTCATAACTTCAAATTATGATTGCTAATTATAACTTGAAGATCTGAACTTGTAATTGTCAAATACAGCACTTAGAATTCATAACTTCAAATTATGATTGCTAATTATAACTTGAAGATCTGAACTTGTAATAGTCAAATACAGAACTTAGAATTGTAAAATTCAAATCATGATTGCAAATTATAACTTGAAGATCTGAACTTGTAATAGTCAAATACTGAACTTAAAATTGTTAGCTTATAATTATAATTGCAAATTATAACTTGAAGATCTGAATTTGTAATAGGTAAAAACAGAACTTCGAATTGTTAATTTCAAACTAAGATTGTAATTAATAATTTGAAGATCTGCACTTGCAATAGTCCAATACAGAACTTCGAATTGTTAAATACAAATTATAATTGCAAATTATAACTAGAAGATCTGAACTTGTAATAGGTAAATACAGAACTTAGATTTGTTAAATACTAATTATTATTTCAAATTATAACTTGAAGATCTGAACTTGTAATTGTCAAATACAGAACTTAAAATTCATAACTTCAAATTATGATTGTAAATAATAATTAGTAGATCTGAACTTGTAATAGTCAAATAAAGAACTTCGAATTGTTAAATACAAATTATTAGTGCAAATTATAACTTGAAGATCTGAACTTGTAATTGTCAAATACAGAACTTAGAATTCATAACTTCAAATTATGATTGTAAATAATAAGTAGAAGATCTGAACTTGTAATAGTCAAATACAGAACTTCGAATTGTTAAATACAAATTATTAGTGCAAATTATAACTTGAAGATCTGAACTTGTAATTGTCAAATACAGAACTTAGAATTGATAGCTTATAATTATAATTGCAAATTATAACTTGAAGATCTGAACTTGTTATAGTGAATTACAGAACTTCTAATTGTTAATTTCAAACTAAGATTGTAATTAATAATTGTAAGATCTAAACTTGTAATAGTCAAATACAGAACTTAGAATTGTAAAATTTAAATCATGATTGCAAATTATAACTTGAAGATCTGAACTTGTAATAGTCAAATACTGAACTTAAAATTGATAGCTTATAATTATAATTGCAAAATATAACTTGAAGATCTGAATTTGTAATAGGTAAATACAGAACTTCGAATTGTTAAATACAAATTATTAGTGCAAATTATAACTTGAAAATCTGAACTTGTAATTATCAAATACAGAACTTAAAATTGATAGCTTATAATTATAATTGCAAATTATAAGTTGAAGATCTGAACTTGTAATAAGTAAATACAGAACTTCTAATTGTTAATTTCCAACTAAGATTGTAATTAATAATTTGAAGATCTGAACTTGTAATAATCAAATTCAGAACTTAGAATTCATAACTTCAAATTATGATTACAAATTATAACTTGAAGATCTGAACTTGTAATTGTAAAATACAGAACTAAGAATTCATAACTTCAAATTATTGTCGCGAGAAGGGGGTAGTTTACCCTTAACCACACTTGGGGGTAGCTCAGTTGGTGGTGTAGCTCATAATAAAAACCAATAGACTTTATAAAATAACTATATTAAATTAAATAAAATAAACTGTACAACTTAAAATTAGCACTTACCCTAAAATTACAATCATCATAGGGATGGAAAGATTGACCATCTTGGGGGCTAAGGGTTGCTGCGTGGTGTTCCAAAGTGGCTCACTCGCGAGACTCCTGCGAGACTCTTGCGAGACTCTTGCGAGACTAATTAATTATTTTTCCAATTACTTTGATCAATCTTTCCACACCCCTACTCTTATCTTGATCGACCCCGTCGATCGACATTTTCCGATATCGATCGTTTGGGGTCATCACCTTCTTATCAAATTGACACGCCTTGTGCCGGTAGCGGATATGTCACTGGTCACTGCCCTTATGGAATGTACCGAATATGGAAATTCTATACTTCCTTGCAATCGTTATTACAATTTAACTTGAACTTTTACATTCTTGATTTATGATTATAAAATATTTTTATAAAAATGTAAGATTATTTTTTGAGTGTGACATCTCCCCCTACCGACAAAACGGCTGACCCAAGTCGTTTCGACTAATTGGAGCAAAGTGAGCATAACACGAAAAAAAATACTTCGATACGAAAAAATTTAAGTTGGGCGCCTTATCAGGATCGTGTCGATATGATTATTTATGTTAAATACTACCCTGGAGAACTAAAGAAAATTCTCGCATCTTTTTGAATTATTAAAAACAAAATTCTTATTTTAAATTGTAAAATTATAACATACAATAATTGTATTTTGTAAAGATCATCTTTTTAAAATTTATAATTAATCAATTAAATCATTCATTTAAAAGAAAATAATAATAATTGATTCTAATATACTATCTATATAACATTTACATTTTTGGGTTTTTATCGTATCTCAAAATCACAGTGCGTATAATAAAATTTAATCATAATTTCGAATTGATTTCGTATTGAAAATTTTCAAAATGACTTAAAAACTTCGTGTGTTCTTATTGTGTGTTCTTATTTGAATCTTAAAATCCTGTAGCTAAACAAAAGAAATTATTATGTTGTTTGCAAATGTTTGTTGCAAAAAAATATTTGCATCGTGTAGAATAGAATTTTGTAGTAACTTTTTTAAGCGTTTACGCCGTTGCCTACAATTTCTTCAATGCCCTTATTGATCATGCTTACAGTATTTGTTCAAATTTAAAATTTTTGAATATTACGTATTCCTGATTATTATTCAGTACACACTTACTGAATACATATCTTTGTATAAACAATTATGATAATTTATTTTTTGTCTTCTTTCAAATTTTCAATACTTAAATTTGTTGGGTATTATTATTCCCTTTTAAGTTTCCGATATTACTGATTATTGTGATTTAGAGATATGTATTGTAATTTCTTTAAATTACCAAAATTAATGTTTAAATTATTTCTTAACTAAAAAAAAATATATATACTATATAATATATTAGTACAAAATTTTGAACTAATTTCAAAATTTAGTTCTCTAATTTCAATATTTGGGATACAATATTTTATGACTCAACTTTTTTCATTCTAACATTTGGAATATTTGTTTTAGACATTTTTTATATTTTATTTTATAAATTTGGACTTGAATTATGGACCTATCAATGATTTCAACCTGTTATTTTCAGCTTACGCAGCATTTACATAAATTGACCTATATTTTTATTGTAACCTACTGTTGGTCACCTATAATGTTTTTACATCGCGTTTAAAATCGTATTTTTACTACTGCATTTTAATGCTGCATGACTTTCAATTTGGTAATTGGTAAAATTATAACATTATTTGGTAATTGGTAAATTACAGTATAGGTTTAGGTTACGCACATTTTATAGTACTTAAAATTATTACCCTATTATTTTAAGTTATTCCTTATTCTTCTTCTTACTATTAGCATGAGTGGCTCACCTCGGACCCACTTGCTGACTTGAAGTAGCTCACATTGGACCTACTTATTTCTTTCTTCTTTTAATTAGTCTTCTTTGACCCATATTACTCCATATTATTGTATCCATATTATTTCATTTTACCATACTAACAAATGGCTCACCTTGGACCCATTTTTTAACTTTTGGACCCATTTTATACTTTGGACCCATTTTTTACAATCTTCAATTTATTTCTTCTTGTGCGTTACTTTATTACTATGCACCATTACCATTTTTACTATATGTTTAACCCATAACTTCTTATTGTACCATTTTACCATTTTTACTTAAAAGTTTGATTTTCCAATAACCAATATTGTTTTTGTTATTACCATTCCATGCCATGCCATTATTACCATGCCATTCCATAATTACGTATTTACTTGTACTACCATTTTATTACAATAATAATTACCATTCCATTCCATTTTTCGATTTTACCCATTTTGATGTATTTTGGAAAACGTAGTCACCATTTGACAGTTGATAGTTGCGTGTGCCATCAGTCATTGGAAGCGTCCTTCCCAGGTTCGACATCAGGAGCTACCATCAATCCATTTAATGTGTATTTGTTCCATATACTTTTCAAACCATTTTAAATTCGGTTACCATCCAATTTATTCTTGATATTGAATGCCATCATTGATATCGCTTTGGGGTTACTATACTTATTTGGTCCTATAGGTCTGCTGCCATTTTTCCACAAAAAAAAAGTTTATTGTCCATTTCCAATAGCCAAATAATTTGAACTTTACTAATCTTTAAACAGATAAACGTTAGAAATCTTAACCTACTTACAAACTATGCCCTGAATTTATTTATTTTATACTGTTTTATCATCAACCCTTGTTTATATTATTTTCTTGATAATAATTAAAATTCATACTATTATAACTTACGCATATACTGCATAATGTTGTATTTCTATCAAAATGCCACTGCAAATGAAATACAATCTAATTCTAGTGCTTATGTCGCCAATATTCTTATAAGGTGTTATATTTTTTATTTAATATTTATTTTTAAAAGATTTTAATAATTCAATTTTGGTTTGAAACCCTAACTTTTTTATAAGCTTTGCAAAAAAAATAATAATAATAATGAAAGAAACATATACAAATATTTGTATATTGCTTAACGGTGATTAAATTAGTCAACTTTATTTTTGGAATCACATGACGTATTATACCACTTTTCAAAAAAAAAAAAAATCATTATTATCCAAAAATCTTACAATTTTTCCAAATTTCTATTTTATTCAATCTAAAGTATGTAATTATGGACAAGGAATAATTTTAATTTCCTGAATCAGAAGAAATATTTTTATTAACCTAGCATTGTTTTTATCTATCACATTTTCTCTTGCTAATTATCTTATTACATTGTAATTAAAAAAATTACTTGGTTAACTTTTTTAAAGTTATTTTACATGCTCCTATTCAGCTTTTTAATTTGAATGTGTTTTTACTTGACTTTAAAAATTATCCTGATTGAAATTCTTAGTTTTACTTAGAAATGTTTCAATTTTAAACTGACTTATTTTTAAATTCAACAACAAACTGGGTGATCAATCCATTTGACGCTGATTTAATTAACAAATTTCTAATATTTAAAATAAAATAAAGTTTAACATTATCAACTATAATTATTTTTTAATAAAAACAAATTTATAATTTAGTTTATTTATAACAAAGTAATTGTAAGCAAATTTCTCATTAAAATTTCATAATTATTTTAATTCTGTTGCATTTTCAAAAATTCAACTTGAAAGTAGGTAAAAATGTTTAATAATATTACTACATTGTTACTGAAACTATTTAGATTTGAGGCTACAGATTTTTCAAATGAAATAAAACTTTGCTGATTTGCACTATTTGGATAAAAATATATTTAAAAAAAAATTTCTGCATACTTTTTCATACATTTTTTGACTAGCTCTATTTATATTACTTGATTAGTTACTTTAATATTTGGTAAAGAAAACAAAATTTTTTAACTTTTAAATTTTCGCAATGCACAAGTTGCATTTATTGCAACAATTTTTATGCATTTCCTTTCTAATATGCACTTGGTTGAACTCCAGTGTTTTCCGTTGCATGGTTTTTTCATTGTCATCAATAATTTTATAGCAACATAATATTTATTTAAAATAAATTATTTTTTCCTAATTTATTCAATCGGACATTAATACCAATTATTTCGTTTATCACTATTTTTAATCATAACATTTAAATTTAAGCTATGCGCCCTTTAAAAACGAAAATTTTCCCACAACTATTTTAATCTTAAAAATTGCTATACCTTTCTAAAAATCAATCCCTAAGTGCTAAATATTTTTCATATTTCTATATGATTATTACCATTAATTTAGCCGTATCCTAAAATGAATCTATTTAATAAATTGTAAAACTATCCTTTCGTTATAAAATGTGTATAGCTCGCATTTCCTTTATGTCGACACTACAATACTTTATTGAATACCTTATAATCATTTACTTTTTAACTGAAATGCGGTATTTATTTTTGTACGAACTAAAAAAATTTATTTACGAAATTAATTTTTGACAAAACTTGTTCAAAATTTCTATTGGCATTTTACTTATCTAGCTAGTAGCCTCCCTAGCTAGTTAAATACCCAATTTTAGACTGTGGGCAATAAGTAAAATATTCCAATTTTTTGGAACAAAACATTCCTTATTGTTTCACAGGCGTGAAGTCTATGATACAATAAAGCTGTAAAGATTCCATCAATCAAATAAAATTATTTATTATTAAAATGAATTAATCGTGCGTTAATAAATTAAAACGATGTAATTAAAATTGACTCGTAATTCATAATTGACACCATGTCGACGTTGTTGTTTCGTATAACACATTTCCCTATACAAATGTCTTCATTATGAGCATTTTTAAATAAAATTGAAATAAAAAAAATTAATTAGGGTAAAAATTTGAAGATTTTTACCACCCGAGAACAAAACGGCACCTCCACCATGTCGCGTGGTGGGGGTGGTTTACCCTTAACCACACTTGGGGGTAGCTCAGTTGGTGGTGTAGCTCATAATAAAAACCAATAGACTTTATAAAATAACTATATTAAATTAAATAAAATAAACTGTACAACTTAAAATTAGCACTTACCCTAAAATTACAATCATCATAGGGATGGAAAGATTGACCATCTTGGGGGCTAAGGGTTGCTGCGTGGTGTTCCAAAGTGGCTCACTCGCGAGACTCCTGCGAGACTCTTGCGAGACTCTTGCGAGACTAATTAATTATTTTTCCAATTACTTTGATCAATCTTTCCACACCCCTACTCTTATCTTGATCGACCCCGTCGATCGACATTTTCCGATATCGATCGTTTGGGGTCATCACCTTCTTATCAAATTGACACGCCTTGTGCCGGTAGCGGATATGTCACTGGTCACTGCCCTTATGGAATGTACCGAATATGGAAATTCTATACTTCCTTGCAATCGTTATTACAATTTAACTTGAACTTTTACATTCTTGATTTATGATTATAAAATATTTTTATAAAAATGTAAGATTATTTTTTGAGTGTGACATTATGATTGTAAATAATAATTAGAAGATCTGAACTTGTAATAGTCAAATACAGAACTACGAATTGTTAAATACAAATTATTAGTGCAAATTATAACTTGAAGATCTGAACTTGTAATTGTCAAATACAGAACTTAGAATTCATAACTTCAAATTATGATTGCTAATTATAACTTGAAGATCTGAACTTGTAATAGTCAAATACAGAACTTAGAATTGGGAAATTCAAATTATGATTGCAAATTATAACTTGAAGATCTGAACTTGTAATAATCAAATACAGAACTTAAAATTGATAGTTTATAATTATAATTGCAAATTATAACTTGAAGATCTGAATTTGTAATAGGTAAATACCGAACTTCGAATTTTTAATTTCAAACTAAGATTGTAAATAATAATTTGAAGATCTGAACTTGTAATAGTCAAATACAGAACTTCGAATTGTTAAATACAAATTATTAGTGCAAATTATAACTTGAAGATCTGAACTTGTAATTGTCAAATACAGAACTTAAAATTGATAGCTTATAATTATAATTGCAAATTATAAGTTGAAGATCTGAACTTGTAATAGGTAAATACAGAACTTCGAATTGTTAATTATAACTAAGATTGTAATTAATAATTAGAAGATCTGAACTTGCAATGGTCAAATACAGAACTTCGAATTGTTAAATACAAATTATTAGTGCAAATTATAACTAGAAGATCTGAACTTGTAATTGTCAAATACAGAACTTAGAATTCATAACTTCAAATTATGATTGCTAACTATAACTTGAAGATCTGAACTTGAAATAGTCAAATACAGAACTTAGAATTGTAAAATTCAAATTATGATTGCAAATTATAACTTGAAGATCTGAACTTGTAATAGTCAAATACAGAACTTAAAATTGATAGCTTATAATTATAATTGCAAATTATAACTTGAAGATCTGAATTTGTAATAGGTAAATACAGAACTTCGAATTGTTAATTTCAAACTAAGATTGTAAATAATAATTTGAAGATCTGTACTTGTAATAGTCAAATACAGAACTTCGAATTGTTAAATACAAATTATTAGTGCAAATTATAACTTGAAGATCTGAACTTGTAATTGTCAAATACAGAACTTAAAATTGATAGCTTATAATTATAATTGCAAATTATAAGTTGAAGATCTGAACTTGTAATAGGTAAATACAAAACTTCGAATTGTTAATTTCAAACTAAGATTGTAAAAAATAATTTGAAGATCTGAACTTGTAATAGTCAAATAAGGAACTTCGAATTGTTAAATACAAATTATTAGTGCAAATTATAACTTGGAGATCTGAACTTGTAATTGTCAAATACAGAACTTAAAATTGATAGCTTATAATTATAATTGCAAATTATAAGTTGAAGATCTGAACTTGTAATAAATAAATACAGAACTTCGAATTGTTAATTTCAAACTAAGATTGTAATTAATAATTTGAAGATCTGAACTTGTAATAGTCAAATACTGAACTTCGAATTGTTAAATACAAATTATAAGTGCAAATTATAACTTGAAGATCTGAACTTGTAATTGTCAAATAGAGAACTTAAAATTGATAGCTTATAATTATAATTGCAAATTATAAATTGAAGAGCTGAACTTGTAATAGGTAAATACAAAACTTCGAATTGTTAATTTCAAACTAAGATTGTAATTAATAATTTGAAGATCTGAACTTGTAATAGTCAAATACAGAACTTCGAATTGTTAAATACAAATTATTAGTGCAAATTATAACTTGAAGATCTGAACTTGTAATTGTCAAATACAGAACTTAGAATTCATAACTTCAAATTATGATTGCAAATTATAACTTGAAGATCTGAACTTGTATTAGTCAAATACAGAACTTAGAATTGTAAAATGCAAATTATGATTGCTAATTATAACTTGAAGATCTGAACTTGTAATAGTCAAATACAGAACTTAAAATTGATAGCTTATAATTATAATTGCAAATTATAAGTTGAAGATCTGAACTTGTAATAGTCAAATACAGAACTTCGAATTGTTAATTTCAAACTATTATTGTAATTAATAATTTGAAGATCTGAACTTGTAATAGTCAAATACAGAACTTCAAATTGTTAAATTCAAATTATTAGTGCAAATTATAACTTGAAGATCTGAACTTGTAATTGTCAAATACAGAACTTAGAATTGATAGCTTATAATAATTATAATTGCAAATTATAACTTCAAGATCTGAACTTGTAATAGTCAATTACAGAACTTAGATTTTTTAAATACTAATTATTATTTCAAATTATAACTTGAAGATCTGAACTTGTAATTGTCAAATACAGAACTTAAAATTGATAGCTTATAAGTATAATTGCAAATTATAACTAGAAGATATGAACTTGTAATAGGTAAATACAGAACTTCGAATTGTTAATTTCAAACTAAGATTGCAAATTATAACTTGAAGATCTGAACTTGTACTTGTCAAATACAGAACTTAGAATTCATAACTTCAAATTATGATTGTAAATAATAATTAGAAGATCTGAACTTGTAATAGTCAAATACAGAACTTCGAATTGTTAAATACAAATTATTAGTGCAAATTATAACTTGAAGATCTGAACTTGTAATTGGCAAATACAGAACTTAGAATTCATAACTTCAAATTATGATTGCAAATAATAATTAGAAGATCTGAACTTGTAATAGTCAAATACAGAACTTCGAATTGTTAAATACAAATTATTAGTGCAAATTATAACTTGAAGATCTGAACTTGTAATTGTCAAATACAGAACTTAAAATTGATAGCTTATAATTATTATTGCAAATTATAAGTTGAAGATCTGAACTTGTAATAGTCAAATACAGAACTTCGAATTGTTAATTTCAAACTAAGATTGTAATAATAATTTGAAGATCTGAACTTGTAATAGTCAAATACGGAACTTCGAATTGTTAAATACAAATTATTAGTGCAAATTATAACTTGAAGATCTGAACTTGTAATTATCAAATACAGCACTTGGAATTCATAACTTCAAATTATGATTGCAAATTATAACTTGAAGATCTGAACTTGTAATTGTCAAATACAGAACTTAGAATTCATAACTTCAAATTATGATTGTAAATAATAATTAGAAGATCTGAACTTGTAATAGTCAAATACAGAACTTCAAATTGTTAAATTCAAATTATGATTGCAAATTATAACTTGAAGATCTGAACTTGTAATAGTCAAATACAGAACTTAAAATTGATAGCTTATAATTATAATTGCAAATTATAACTTGAAGATCTGAATTTGTAATAGGTAAATACAGAACTTCGAATTGTTAATTTCAAACTAAGATTGTAAATAATAATTTGAAGATCTGTACTTGTAATAGTCAAATACAGAACTTCGAATTGTTAAATACAAATTATTAGTGCAAATTATAACTTGAAGATCTGAACTTGTAATTGTCAAATACAGAACTTAAAATTGATAGCTTATAATTATAATTGCAAATTATAAGTTGAAGATCTGAACTTGTAATAGGTAAATACAAAACTTCGAATTGTTAATTTCAAACTAAGATTGTAAAAAATAATTTGAAGATCTGAACTTGTAATAGTCAAATAAGGAACTTCGAATTGTTAAATACAAATTATTAGTGCAAATTATAACTTGGAGATCTGAACTTGTAATTGTCAAATACAGAACTTAAAATTGATAGCTTATAATTATAATTGCAAATTATAAGTTGAAGATCTGAACTTGTAATAAATAAATACAGAACTTCGAATTGTTAATTTCAAACTAAGATTGTAATTAATAATTTGAAGATCTGAACTTGTAATAGTCAAATACTGAACTTCGAATTGTTAAATACAAATTATAAGTGCAAATTATAACTTGAAGATCTGAACTTGTAATTGTCAAATAGAGAACTTAAAATTGATAGCTTATAATTATAATTGCAAATTATAAATTGAAGAGCTGAACTTGTAATAGGTAAATACAAAACTTCGAATTGTTAATTTCAAACTAAGATTGTAATTAATAATTTGAAGATCTGAACTTGTAATAGTCAAATACAGAACTTCGAATTGTTAAATACAAATTATTAGTGCAAATTATAACTTGAAGATCTGAACTTGTAATTGTCAAATACAGAACTTAGAATTCATAACTTCAAATTATGATTGCAAATTATAACTTGAAGATCTGAACTTGTATTAGTCAAATACAGAACTTAGAATTGTAAAATGCAAATTATGATTGCTAATTATAACTTGAAGATCTGAACTTGTAATAGTCAAATACAGAACTTAAAATTGATAGCTTATAATTATAATTGCAAATTATAAGTTGAAGATCTGAACTTGTAATAGTCAAATACAGAACTTCGAATTGTTAATTTCAAACTATTATTGTAATTAATAATTTGAAGATCTGAACTTGTAATAGTCAAATACAGAACTTCAAATTGTTAAATTCAAATTATTAGTGCAAATTATAACTTGAAGATCTGAACTTGTAATTGTCAAATACAGAACTTAGAATTGATAGCTTATAATAATTATAATTGCAAATTATAACTTCAAGATCTGAACTTGTAATAGTCAATTACAGAACTTAGATTTTTTAAATACTAATTATTATTTCAAATTATAACTTGAAGATCTGAACTTGTAATTGTCAAATACAGAACTTAAAATTGATAGCTTATAAGTATAATTGCAAATTATAACTAGAAGATATGAACTTGTAATAGGTAAATACAGAACTTCGAATTGTTAATTTCAAACTAAGATTGCAAATTATAACTTGAAGATCTGAACTTGTACTTGTCAAATACAGAACTTAGAATTCATAACTTCAAATTATGATTGTAAATAATAATTAGAAGATCTGAACTTGTAATAGTCAAATACAGAACTTCGAATTGTTAAATACAAATTATTAGTGCAAATTATAACTTGAAGATCTGAACTTGTAATTGGCAAATACAGAACTTAGAATTCATAACTTCAAATTATGATTGCAAATAATAATTAGAAGATCTGAACTTGTAATAGTCAAATACAGAACTTCGAATTGTTAAATACAAATTATTAGTGCAAATTATAACTTGAAGATCTGAACTTGTAATTGTCAAATACAGAACTTAAAATTGATAGCTTATAATTATTATTGCAAATTATAAGTTGAAGATCTGAACTTGTAATAGTCAAATACAGAACTTCGAATTGTTAATTTCAAACTAAGATTGTAATAATAATTTGAAGATCTGAACTTGTAATAGTCAAATACGGAACTTCGAATTGTTAAATACAAATTATTAGTGCAAATTATAACTTGAAGATCTGAACTTGTAATTATCAAATACAGCACTTGGAATTCATAACTTCAAATTATGATTGCAAATTATAACTTGAAGATCTGAACTTGTAATTGTCAAATACAGAACTTAGAATTCATAACTTCAAATTATGATTGTAAATAATAATTAGAAGATCTGAACTTGTAATAGTCAAATACAGAACTTCAAATTGTTAAATTCAAATTAGTAGTGCAAATTATAACTTGAAGATCTGAACTTGTAATTGTCAAATACAGAACTTAGAATTGATAGCTTATAATTATAATTGCAAATTATAACTTGAAGAACTGAACTTGTAATAGTCAATTACAGAACTTATTTTTGTTAAATACTAATTATTATTTCAAATTATAACTTGAAGATCTGAACTTGTAATTGTCAAATACAGAACTTAAAATTGATAGCTTATAAGTATAATTGCAAATTATAACTAGAAGATATGAACTTGTAATAGGTAAATACAGAACTTCGAATTGTTAATTTCAAACTAAGATTGCAAATTATAACTTGAAGATCTGAACTTGTAATTGTCAAATACAGAACTTAGAATTCATAACTTCAAATTATGATTGTAAATAATAATTAGAAGATCTGAACTTGTAATAGTCAAATACAGAACTTCGAATTGTTAAATACAAATTATTAGTGCAAATTATAACTTGAAGATCTGAACTTGTAATTGTCAAATACAGAACTTAGAATTCATAACTTCAAATTATTATTGTAAATAATAAGTAGAAGATCTGAACTTGTAATAGTCAAATACAGAACTTCGAATTGTTAAATACAAATTATTAGTGCAAATTATAACTTGAAGATCTGAACTTGTAATTGTCAAATACAGAACTTAGAATTGATAGCTTATAATTATAATTGCAAATTATAACTTGAAGATCTGAACTTGTAATAGTGAATTACAGAACTTCTAATTGTTAATTTCAAACTAAGATTGTAATTAATAATTTGAAGATCTAAACTTGTAATAGTCAAATACAGAACTGCGAATTGTTAAATACAAATTATTAGTGCAAATTATAACTAGAAGATATGAACTTGTAATAGGTAAATACAGAACTTCGAATTGTTAATTTCAAACTAAGATTGCAAATTATAACTTGAAGATCTGAACTTGTAATTGTCAAATACAGAACTTAGAATTCATAACTTCAAATTATGATTGTAAATAATAATTAGAAGATCTGAACTTGAAATAGTCAAATACAGAACTTAGAATTGTAAAATTCAAATCATGATTGCAAATTATAACTTGAAGATCTGAACTTGTAATAGTCAAATACAGAACTTAAAATTGATAGCTTATAATTATAATTGCAAATTATAACTTGAAGATCTGAATTTGTAATAGGTAAATACAGAACTTCGAATTGTTAATTTCAAACTAAGATTGTAAATAATAATTTGAAGATCTGAACTTGTAATAGTCAAATACAGAACTTAGAATTGTTAAATACAAATTATTAGTGCAAATTATAACTTGAAGATCTGAACTTGTAATTGTCAAATACAGA